>JAQGBD010001894.1:0-12571 GCA_034698165.1 Punctoribates punctum | reverse complement strand
ATTCCTGTCAAAAAATGTCTGAATTCAGTGATAAATCTGACGAAGAATTGATGGAAGAGTTTGAGAGCTTTCAGACAAAGATGAGCCAAAAGTTGATAGTCGTCGACACTGAAGACTGGGCACAGAATATCGAAGACCTCCAACTTATCGGAGGAATGGATATATCTTATGACAAAAGGGATGACTCCAGAGGTTGTGTCACTTGTCTTGTTTTGAACGCTAAGAAAGACTTTGAAATAGTCTACAAAAAGAGTACAATAATTGAGACCACGAATCGATATATCGCCGGATTTTTGGCCTTAAACGAGATTCAGTTCTTAGTCAATGAGTTCGAAGTTCTTAAGCAAAAAGAGCCGAAACTATTGCCACAGATTTGGCTCATCGATGGAAATGGTATTCAATTGAATTATTGTTTAGAAATTAAAAGAATTTTAATCCATGGAAAGGGTTATTACATCCGCGGAAGTTTGGTTTGGCCTCACATTTCGGTCTACTCACAGACAGTCTGTCCATAGGAGTGGCAAAAAACCCGTATTATCTTACTTTTGTGGATCAGACCATCAAAGACGAGCACAAGAAGAAGATCTGCGAACTGTCCAAAGTTGGCGACCAGTTTGAGATCAAAAACAGTTGCCATGAAGTGATTGGAACCGCACTCAAGACCACAGAGGAGTCCAAAAATCCTGTCTATGTCTCAATCGGACACAAAGTGTCGTTAAGTACTGCCGTTAGGGTTGTCCTCAAGTGTTGCAAATACAGAGTACCTGAGCCTACACGACAGGCAGATATCATTTCAAGACAGGGAATCGCTTAAAAACGATCTAGATCAAACATTCAAACAACTACAAGTATTCTAGTATTAGTATTCTACCTAGAACATTTCATTTGAGAGTTAATATTTATTAGAATCACTTTATTTCCAATAATTCAATCATTTGAGTAAAAACTTGAAATCTTTGGCCAAATTGAGTACAATATGTTCGACGTTAGAGAAGCCTTTGTTGGCGAAACCCACGGCTACGACGTCCTCCTCTGGAAACAAATAGAGAATAGTCGTCACACCTGTGATACCCCCCGAGTGCCACATCATAGTCTTGTAGGGGTAGTGTTCACTCTGTTTGATGCGGTGAATCTGCCAACCCTTGCCTTACAAATGAGAAACATATCAGTACTTGAGTTAGATGTACTAGCTCACTTACAATAAGCGTCTCCAATCAGCGATCCCTCTAAGCGGTCGGTTTCCGGTGTCCAGAGCTCTTCAACTGTGAGCTGATCTAAAAATGCTGTGAATTTTGAAAAATAATTATTAAAACCGTTTTTCAATTCAATTGTGTTTTACTATTGTTTTTGCCCTTAAATGCGGAAATCATAACACTTCCAAAAGTGAGCATATCTTCGATAGTGGACACCACTCCCATTGAAGGCCAATAGCCCTCATAAATGGCGGACTCGTCAATGAGGTTAACATTTTCGATGTGTTGGGGCTTTCGATCAGTCAACCAATAATAGCGGGTTCTGTGGGGGTATATCTCGGCTCGACTTTCGGCAAATGTCGACCCCATTCCCAAAGACCTAAACATTTGATTGATTTCACTCTGAAAGGTATTATTGAGGGCCGACTCGATTACGGCGCCCACCAATTGAAAGCCATAATTTGAGTAAACATAAGATGTACCAGGCTTAAATCGCAACTTTTCATCTTTGAATTGAGCTATACTTTGGGTGACATTCAATGCCTTGAAAACATTGTTGAAATCTCCATCCGGGTTAGTTCGGTGGACACCAGCCGTATGTGAGAGCAGTTGTCTCAATGTTATGTCCACCGGCTGTCCATTGAATGTCTTTTTCGGGAAAATATCTTCCGATAAATATTTGTGAACCGAATCATTCAAATTAATGAGTCCTCTATCCATGAGTCGGCCCATCAGTGCAGAGGTCAGGGTTTTGCTAACACTGGCCAAACGCCAGACCGCGTCCTTATCGGTGGTCACATTGTTTTCAATGTCTATCTGACCGAAGCCTTCGCTCCAAACAGTCTTTCCCTTAACTTTGATGCCGACCACAAATCCGGGAACCGTTTCATTAGTCATCCATTGCTTTACTCGAATTCTGGTTTCTTTGATCACCTCTTCAGTTGAGTTGAACTCAATATCAGAATAATATTGACTTTTTGCTAGATTAGGTAGAGGTCTGGGAACCCACCCCCTATCAGAGCCGAAAACAATTCCAATTGAAACAATTGAAATGAAAACTGAAAGAAGCATGGTAAATTTCGTATTATATTAAAACAGTTCTTTAACGCTTGCTTCACAAAATAACCACGTTTATATTCAATTGTTCTTATATTATGATCAAAATAATAGTGAGATTAATCCAATAGTTGCAAGAATTTAGTTAATCGAATGCAAAGCTATTGATAACCTATTTATCCAAATCAATGAGAAAATTAACAGAAGTTTAAATTCTCTCATATTTTGTGATAAAATTGTTTCAAAATTAAGTGAAACCAATTATTGATAACCAATAGCACAAAGCAATTGAAAATTAAGTAATTTTCTACTAGATCATAAAACGAACTAGACCAATCTTCAAACAATTATAATTTGAGTTTTCTAAACAACAAAAAGTCAAAATTACAGCCATTTAGAACACTTTGAAGTCTCACATTTTCTATAATTCAATTTCTATAATAAAATTTTTAATTCTCTGACCACTATCTTCACAGTTGATTCGGGTGGACCCCACCCTTTCCAAGAGCTAACCATTTCAGTTGATCTCAAATAAATGACTTTTATTGTGGGGAAATCGGTTTATCGGTTTAATTGTCATTTTTTGTTCAGATTATTTATAAAACGATTCAATTAATTGATGAGAAGTTTTTACGGATTTTCATTTCGAGTGAAATCCAAATCATTAAAAAGCACTTAACGTTTGTTTTTCTTGATTTTGAAGCATAAAATCAGTAATCAGTAATGACCAACGGGGGGGGTATACCTGTTACACATAAACAAGCATTATGTTCTAAAAGCCTGCCATAAGACTGCCCTCCCCTAACTTGAGGTACTTTGTCATTACTGGTTCTCATTAACTCCAGATTAAAGGAACAACTATTCGGTCAGTTATTTAATCTTTTCAACAAATGTTTACTTTATTTTCGAATTTTTTAGAATTTCACTGAAAATGTTTTTCAAATAAATTTTACTTTCATTTGATTTTCATTTTATTCTTGTTATTTGACGAACTAATTGACTGTTTTTTCATCCGTCAACTCTAATAACAAACTAAAATTTGACCCTGATAATAATTTTAGATTAAGCTTCTATTGAATCACATAGTTTTGAATTAGCGAGGTATTAGGAAGTACTAAGCTGGCTATTTTTTATTTTGACTCATTCATGGAAAAATTAGCTAGCAGCAAATAATATCAACTCTTATTTCTAATTGTTTATAGCCCTGACATTTAATATTCAGCTTTGTTGAATTGAACCAGTTCAAATTTAGCTAAACGTAAGATACAAGCTTGCAAAATTCAAATTAATTCAATAAACTTAGTGAACAGAAATAATAGCCTCAGTTTGTATCAAAGCATCGCTTTGTAATTACTTTGCTTTTTATATAAAAACAGATTAACCTTACTTAATTATTGAATATGCATGATCCTGATTATTTAATAATTAATGGGTTCGTATATTCACGTATAAGAGCCAAGCTAAGCCTTTTTATGACATTTTGACCTTGTAACATAATGTAGTTTTAAAGCAGAGGTCATCAAGGGGGCGGATAGGGGGTATAGCCTTACCCCCCCTGTCAGCGAAAAATTTTGTCAAAATTATATTGACAAAAATTGAACATGACAATTTTTTGTAACACGAAAAAATAAGTAGGGTACTTATGTCGTAAGTTGATTGCCTGAAAATAAGAAAATGATGAGATTCCTGGTATTAGATTCGTGGCATTTAATACCAAGATCCTGGTTTGATAATCGAATAATTTATTTTTGGAGACAATTGACAGCAGAAAACCATTTGGACACAAATTAAGTGAAACAAAAACTACATCAAAGATATAATACAACACTTACTTCAATATAAGGAAATTTTGTCGAATAGACACATAAGTGAAGTCAAAACTTATGTTACAAATGATAACTTCTTTGAGATATTTTCTTGTTTTTTGACAATTATTGATGACCAGGGTATATAAAACCCAAAGAATTTATTTTATTCTCTCTATACATGATACAATTTCACTAATTTTAGTTTGTTAAACTAAACTTTTTAAACCATTTCATAGATTTCTTTAATTGTTTGATGTGAGAAAATTCAATTTTACCTTGGCTTATGTAGTTGACCTTGCCCATTATGCCCCAAAATATGTTGAAACCCACACATGAATGGAGAAAGAAATCGATTTTATTTATTTAGACTTTAATTCACTCTAAGGTTTTGTAATGGGTTTTACGGATATTAGAATTTTTTCATTCAATTCCTCGAAATTTCATTCAATGAATATTCAATTTAATAGAATTCTCGCTTTTTGTCGACTTTTGAAAATTCTCTGTAAACCGATTCGTATATAAGATAAATGATATTTGAATTGCTTTTATACCAATACTAAAATGTATGTGAATGTAAGACAGGGATATAGAATAAGTGTAAACGCTATGTGTTCTTCCACTCCTGGGAAAATCCATTGTAATAAAGTTAACTTGCGTATTTAAACATTTTTTTCTGTAAACACACATTAAAATTGTATTTATTTCATTCGACTTATACTAGGTAAAATTCTAAGAATTCTGTTTTAAATTGACATTTTATTTCTCATTGTTGGTTATTCTGATACTAAGAATTGAACTTGTTTAAATTCATGTGCATGAAAAAGAAAAGCTATTTAAAGATTCATTACACCTTTATAACTTTCTCGAGTTAAGTATAAGACAAAATCCTTGCTAAAAGATAATGCAATAAAGGTTGACCTAAAATAGAATTATCAAAATTCGACTAGCTTGCTCATTCCACACTGAAAATCGTGTCTCCGGCTATGAAAGTAAAAGAAATTGAAAAAAAATTTGACAAAAAATGTATTTTCAACTCCAAAGGGATATGTTTTTGACAAGTTTTAAATTATTCGATGGAATTCCGATTTTCCAAGAACACAATTATTTGCGACTACTCGAGTGGAAACAATATGATTTCAGGCCTGTCCATCTTCCAACAAGCTATGCTGAGTTCAATAAGGTCTTAAGCAGGGATGAGCTTGCTCAGAGACCCCAAGGAGTGCCATAGGATGGGCCATAAAGTTAGCTTTTTTGGTAATGGGGGGGGGGCTGAGTCCATTGACGCTCTCTCAAGCTCATCCCTGAATTTGGATTGGACATTATGTTGAAATTTTCTGAACCTTCGATGCCCAAGGGAAGGTTTCAGGTTTATGGGGTGGTTAAAGGTGCAAAAGGTTGACTCCTTGCACATCCCTTAATAAATCCGTATTCTTGGAAAAGGGTTTTCTAATATCCGTTATATAAATAATTTTGAAAAACTTAATTTGAAAAATGTTAATGACTTCTGCAGTGAAACAATGTTTGGCCTCCAATTGAATACAAATATTTAAGAGTTTAGTCAATTCAGTTATATTATCATTGATAGGACTCTATTGAGTTCAGCACTCGATAGCCCACTCCAGAGCATCAGACATATGATATGTGCGCGCAATCAGAACCGATTCCAGTCTTCTCTATCTATTTGGAGTCGAGACCGAAGTCAGTTGCGTTTAGAACATTGTCAGTGCCTTTGGCTCTTCTCTACTCGCGTTAAAAGTTTGTTTTGATTCTGTTCTTAGTTAACAGAATTTATTTTAAACATCTGTTGCTTACTTTTTTGAGCTTGCTCATCTGAAAAAGATCATACATCTGAACGGTAAGCTTAAAAGCTATTTTTCAAGTCTAATATTTACGATGAAATTGATTTTTCCATCTTATCGTTAATTAGATTCTTGGAGAAAAAGCTAATCAAAATATTCCTAACTTAATAAAAAGATTGTATTTAGTGAAAACATTCCACTGTTTGTCGAAAACAGTCCTTTAATCTGTAATTTTCCGAAAGTTTTAAGACGTCAATAATTTTGTGTAATGAGCAAGGTGACCCACCTCACTCATTGGTGGTGGTGAGGAAGAGGTCCCAAACTGGAACCGCTTCAGGTCTTTTTAAGTCCATAGGAGTGAAGTTAAACTTGAGAGAGGGTTACTTTTAGAAAAAATTGTGAAGTAATTTGGTTAAACTGCCTTGGTCATTACCGATTTTCTGTTATCTTATTTTAAAATTATTGTCTTTTTCCTCATTTTCCATGAAATATGACTACTTTATAATCTTTTTCGCATTTGAGAGCAATAAAATTATTTTTATGACCAAGGACAATTGAGGCAAATATTAACTCAGTCTAAGCATGGTCATTGCAACTTCCTAATCCTTTGATTGTTTGAAATAAGAATTATTAAGGAAAAATGAGCGTGCTCAAATTGCACAATCAAATAGCGAGTTATAATCCGTCACCTAGATTGCTGATTCAGTTTAATGATGTTAGCCATATCATTTTGATGACAGGCCATTTTCTATTATCACATTAATCTTTAAAAATATTTTTTTAATCAATTTTTTCGAGTTATAAATGACGAAAAAGTGATGAGAAATTTTTTCTTGATGAAAAGTTGATTTTCAAATTAAAGTTTGGTATAAATTTTTCCAATTACCAAGCTTATTATCATTTAATTTTATATTTTTCTCCATCAAATCTATAAATATATTAAATTCTTTGCCGAAAATAAATCTAATTTGAGATCAATTTGAAGAACATTTTATTTTCTCTCTAATGTGTTATTCGTTTGATTTCAGTGTAAAACTCATCTGAGAATTGAATCCAATTATAATTATAATTAGTGACGGAATTCGGCGAATATTCACAACTATTATCCAGCTAATATATAGCCGACCTTTTTTTCCATCTGACTATTGAATTGATTAAGGCTTGAAATACTGTTAAGGAGGAAAAGTCTGTTAATCAAAGCCGGTATTCAATACATATTCGACACAAAATCACAAATAAGGAAAATGAAGCCAAAGATGACAATAGAGTGGATGCTATGGTATAGCCATTGAATCAGAATCTCTTTGAATCTAATAAACAGAATATCTTTGAATTGCGACACAAAGTATACAATTGTGTGAAATACGGCTAATGATAAACAAAACAAAACATAACATTACATAAAATCCTGTGCTCTTCCGGAAAGCCATTGAGACTGTCATCTAATGACTGACTATAAGCTTATGTTGAAAACACTGTCCGATTCACTGATTAATGAAGAAATACTGATCCCGTAAAACTAATTTAAGTGATCCTGATTAAAAAATGAGCGCCGACATGTTCATTAATGAGAGCCTATCAACAGTTTATGTATTAATAAACCAAAGTCTGGAGTCTCTGAATAATTCAAATATAACGACACCAGTGATGGGGTTCCAGTTGATTGAGATCTACGCGATTGTCATTCCCTTCGTGTTGTCATTGGTGGCCAACATCACAATAACCGTATCACTGATACAGACCGCCAACAAAAGCCAGCAGTACATCAGAAGAGGTCCCAAATTGCCTGCCGTCGATCTGATAATACTTATTCTGTCCATTACGACAACACTCCGACTCCTAATCAGATCTGGTCTACAGATTCTCTGCATTTCAGGTAATGGACTCAAACATTTTTTTTTTATTATTGAACAACTCATCCAATACACTGATGGCCAAGGCACCCGACATTAAGGGGGTGCAAGACATGGCCAAGCGTGAGGGTATAGAACGGAATACCCCCTGAGGACGAAAAATTGGAAAATAACCCCCTGAACCCCCCGGAGGAGGTGGGCTTCGCCGACAAAATTATCCCCCGCGGAGAAAATTTGTCATTTTAGCTGCAAATTACACCCCCTAAAATTTTTTCCGAAAAAAAGATTAGGACACCCCCAAATACCCCCTGAGCCGAAGAGCTTGGCGATGTCTGGTATCAAGTCAGTTAAAAAATTATGTAATATTTTGGGTCCACCCCTTTGAGCAGCACTTTGAGCACTACTCTTACGTTATCTGTATTGAGATGAGCCGACTGTAAGTCTCGGTTTATAACCAAATTGATTCAAAAAATCGAAATATCATTGAGATTTTCCATTCCATTAACTTTATGCATGGTCATATTTTATCAATTTACTCGTTTATTTATCCCGATATTTATGATTATTATATGCATCGGATTTACGCTTCGACTGCAGAACCAATAGTTTTGAACAATTTTTTCTCATATCCTAATGGTTTTGTTTTATTATTTTTGCTAGAGCAGTCAATTGTCTTTCATAGCATCCATTTACTGGCTGATTGATTTACTTGCTCAATTCCAATTTATGTTTGTTTGTTCAGTGATATTGAATTTAGTGTCAGATTATAAGTGAAGTCCATTTAATAAAATCCCGAATAATGTTCAACAGATTCCATAGACTTATCATTTTTCGTATGAATTTTCTATCTTTTGTTTGTATTCAGGGGTGGCTTAAGGGTGGGCGGTATCGCTCAGATATGTGGGTCCTTTGAAATTAACACGATTTATTTTATAGTTTGAAGCTAGGCATTTTCGGAAGTTTGCTTTTTTGAAATATTGTCGCGAATTTGTTCGAGTATTGAAATTTACGAAAATGTTTACTGTTTTTGAAAACAAATTAATTTACCTGCCACCTCATGTAAAAGACTTTGTTATTTATCAGTAATCTTGGTGACTGTAGTTTCTTTTTTAAAAGAAGAAAATACAAATATTATCCGATTTTCGAGTTATAAAATACTATTTTTGGATTTTTAAAAAAATTATTTGAAGAGATTTGACTGAAATTCTACACTATTTTCTTCATTAATTATTTTTTTTCTAAAATATTGAATTTCAAAATAATTATGGGATTCTATTCGTCAAAGAATTGATGTTAACAAAATCTCGAAGGCGAAAAATAAAGCAGCAAGGAAGGCTAAACAAATTCTGTATCGTGTTTGAAAGAATTAGTGAACTGAAATATTGTATCAAGCCACTAATAAATGAAATACCTTTTCCACTGAATTCTATCTAATTTTTTATTCGAAAAACATTGGAATTCCGTTCAAATATTGAGTAATTTATTGTGTAATCCCTGACCCAACTGCTCCCAGGCACTTTTCCCACTTTTCCACACTGCAATATATATTATTGCTCTGAGGGACCCTAAGGGCCCTTTACTCATAGAGATTTTTTTTCTTGCGATTGACTAAACTAATGCTTAGTTTTAATAACTATTTGAACTTAATTTGAGCACTGATTCATACAAATAATAAATGTCAGGTTATCAGTGGTGACCAACAGTGGTGGCCAATGTGCTCCACCTTAGGGGGTTGGCTTAACAGGAAATTTTCTCAGGTTGGGGTTCCGGTAGGGAACGTTTCCGCTCATAAAGAATATGTTGAGGTGTGCTGTAGAGAAAGATTTAGACCGCTTTTGGGTACCCCTTCGGTCATTACTATATATTTTGATCTATAAAGCAAATAATTTGTATCTTGCAAATCTCTTTCACTAAAACAACAGGGAATTTCTTTTTGGTCACATTGTTTGACACAAAGACTTAATTAAAAATTTACGCAATATTTGAATTATTTATCATGGTGATTTGTTTGGAGTCTGTGAGTCTGCTTTTGATTAGAATGTTTGTTCTAACAAACATTGTTTGTTATTTCTAAGTTTATCATGGTCATTAATCTTTGCGCTCAACATAATCAGATAATAGATTAAAATAAATAATTGAGTCATATTCATTTTATCAATTGATCAAGCTAATTCTTTTTTTAAATTCACAATCACTGGGGATAAATATGATATTCAAATTCAAAGTCATTACTCAGTTAATTATTTTTTACAACAAGATAATTGATTTTCAGTATTTTGAATGATCTTGTTAAATCAATTCAGCTGAATTTTCACTTGAATTTCGAAATTATTTGCACAGAATTAAACTAGTTGAAGAGCAAGCACAAACAATCAACGCTTGATGGCTATTGCCAAGGGTATTAGAGCATAATCACGGAAGATAAGCTAAATTACCATTTACATTTTGTTTGAACGAAATCTGTTGCTATCCTTTGAATCATACCATAAACATTAGGAAACTAATAGGTAGGAGCGATAGGAGCAGCCGGTGCTCAACAAATGCCTCGTATTTAAGCGAATTTTCCTTTATTTGCAGGAATATTGAAATTTTATTTCTCTGTAAATATACTTATTTTGAAGAAAATTTTGTCGAAAAAAGTCTTATAAGTTGTTAAGAGAAGAAAGTCATTGTGAGTCACGTATTACCAACTGTTCACAGGGATGGCCAGGGGGTTGGCCTTCGGGCACAGACTACCCAAGTCTTAGACAAGAATTTATTTATAAGTCTGGAAAATCAATTCTAAAAACTTGCGTTAAAGACAATTGAAACTCAAATTTAATTTCAACTTAACATACCTTGGACATGCCTTTGTCTTATCTTAAAGCAAAGAAGACAAATGAGAATAACTATTTTCATTTCAAACATGGTAATTTTATGAGTTCTCTTTATTAACAAAATTTCTTGTTTTTATTCATTTAAAATAAAATTCTAAGAAATGAGAATTTTTTCCGAAATTTTTTTAATCTTTTCTCAGAATTTCAGTTAAAATGTTCGGCAAATGTTTGGAAATTAATTGAATGAATTCCCACAACAATTATTTCGTTTAATTCAATGCTCAGGGATGCGCATCACTTGTTCACAAAAGTAATTGAGCTAGTTAATTTTTAGGCTGCCTAAAGACTTCCCTCTCTGCTAATTTCAATTTATAAACTAATTGTCCATCTCAATATTTCTGCATGAATTACCCTACACCAATCTCGAACAAGCAATACTCAAACAAGGAATATTTATGGCCACCCCTTATAGTCCTAGCACATAATTAAATGTTGAATAAATTAGAATATTTTAGTAATTCAATTGACTCCATGACTATTAACTGACGATCTAATCGTGAAATTGGTCGTTCATTTTCTTTAACTCAGCTCAAGCACATTCAATTTATCATTATTATCTTGCTCAGTTTTAGCACTGATCGCGTGACAAATGTTGGCTTATTTTTCAATATCTATCGCTTGAATCAAAACAATTCTTTACAAACCTTTGGGTTATTTCAGATGATTTATATCGAGGCCTTTCTCTCCATATATTGATCGGAGAAATATTAAACACATTTATATCTTACATATTATACAATTCGTATCGCATTCCCCTATAATATTAATTCCATGGTATCGCCAAGGTATAATTTATTTTATTTTTTTAGGCGAAGTTTTTTTTAGGAATTTTTACCTAGATCAGAATAATTTTTACTTTGAACTTTACAATTTTCGAAAACTCCAAGATTATTTTAAAATTAATGGGTAATTTTAGCCCTTGACTATCCCGGGTTGAACTTATTGAATGCTCAATAATTTCTATCTCTGCGTTCCTTCGATACCAATATTGTCACAATTCAAAGCTCTGACCCATATCTCCAGCTAACAAGAAGTTAAATTGAGCTAGCAAACCAATTAATACAACTGATTAATTATAGACATTAAGGGAATGCATACAAAGAGATTAATGATATGTTTGGGGCAACTCTTCAGCCGTTGCTTTCGCTCAGAGCTCTACTGTTCTTCTGAACAGAAATTAGTATTTTCTGTATTTATTATACATTTTGTTCACACAAAATATGAGAGCACTCAACGAAAAAAGTGCTGAAACAGTAATAAAAGTAGTTTTCTTGCTTGACATCAGTTTTTTGCAAGTTAATAATGACATGTTTTGACTGTTCTTTTCATTAACATCAAGTAAATTGAGTTTGTATTGTATTTATTCCAGAAAACTGATATTTAGTAATATTTTTCAATAAAATTACAGAATTTGTATTATTTTGAATCTCGTATGTGATCTAATAATTACCTAGTTATTCAATCAAATATTTTTTCAAACATTTTTATTAGCGATGGCCAAGGGATATAGCCAAAAACCCTCCCCTATTTATTTGGCATACTCCCCTGAGATGAAGTACCTTGGTCGTTACTCAGTTTTTTCTGTGACTTTCTGTTTTTCAATATTAATAATCGAAATATAATATTAATATAAAGGTTTTGATTAGAGTCCGATTACACGATTAAAAACTTTGTCCATAAAAATAGCATGCTTCATTCTTAGAAACTAAACTTAAAAGGAGACAGTTTTTAATCAAGTTTTGGAAGAGAACGTAATACTCCTCTTTATCCTGATATTGATTTCAGCCATTAATTACATGGATACAATCTGTATTCAAGATAGAATCTTTGAAATACAATATGCCTGATTATTTTACCCATTAAAATTGCATTATATATGTTCAGTTAATTAATGGAAACTTACCAGTGATACCCAAGAACCTTCGGTTAGGAGCGTAAGACAAATATTCCTTCAGAGGGGGGTCAGATGGGGGTATTTTTTCCGAG
>JAQGBD010001893.1:0-12572 GCA_034698165.1 Punctoribates punctum | reverse complement strand
TTTATTATATTCATTCCAACTTGGAAAGTATCTTGGGTATTTTTTTCATTTATCACTAATGACTTTTAAAGATCTTCTAATTATTTAAATTTCAAACTTTCGTTTATCAGAACAAATAACTTCTTAAATAAGGATTATTATTATTTTATATGAATACTATTCTTATCTAATTTTATGACAAATTTCCTCAGATTTATAGCAAAAAGTCATAAAAATGTGGAAAATTTGATATCATTTGAGGAAAAACATTGAAAACTGAGTGACAAACAAATAAAAGTCAAATCAATTCTCCGATTGAAACAAATTTTAATTTTCTGGCATAACAGCAAAAATGCAAATTTGCGACTCAAACGACTCAAACGCTATTTGTATGAATGAAAACTAAAAACCGTGAAAACCAGAAATGCTTTCCTTATTTATTCCTTATATTCTGATTCATAAAACATTTGAAACAACGCTTAAAGATTTCAATGCAAACAACTTTTTCATCGAAGAGATTCAAATCTAATCAATTTCACGGCTCTTATCCAGGATTCGGGGCCGGAGTGGCGTGTATTGCAAAAACGGTAGTCTTCGCAACAGACAGTTCTTCACACAGAAACTGTTGACCTAATGTTCGCTGACGTAAACAAGATTATTTTTGTTTCTTTTTCCGAAAAAGTTGATTATCGAGGAATAAAGTCTTCACTGTCTAATGAAATCATTCATTGCCTTGATATTCAACGATATCAATGATGAAAAGCTCACAACAAATATGATATATGCATATTTCACCGATAAATTATTTAAATGTTCTAGCTTTACTGGTTCACAACTTTTACATTCCAAAAAAGGTGAGTATTATAACGAATATTCTTGTCATTTATTAAGAGGTTTGACTCATGCGAATCAAATCAATTTATGGCTCAAATATCTTCTGCTTTCACTTAACAAGTTATAAATTGTATAGATATATGTAATTTTCTATCAAACTTTCACTGTAATTGAACTAGCTGTATGATAAATTGTTGCTAGATTGAGGAATCTCCAAGAGTTAAAACATTAGTATATATTTGAATGTAGTGTTTGTGGTTATTTTGTCAGACATTTACAAAGTGATAAACAGTTTAGCCTTGAATAGGCTGACTGTCCCTTAAGTTTCTTTAAATATAATGATGATAAGTAAAAATTGTATTAAATAGGAATAATAATAATAATATCAAATCAGAGCCTTTGAAGCATTTGAAGCCTTTGAAGCTTTCGAAGCCTTCAAGATCTGAGACATTCCCTAACTGTTGATTTTCATTCGCTTTTAATGGTTTGAATAAATTATAAAATCGTGAGATCGAGAGACGCATTATATTTGCATTTAAATATAGATTTGACAAAACTCTTATTTTTCTTTTGGTTTACACAATTTAATGAATTACTCCATTCTGTGGTTTGAATTCAATGAAAACATCGGTGAGTTTCAGAATAGGAGAAAACGGATTCATATTTCGCATAATTAGGAAAATCATTAAAAATTATACTTATTTTTAATTAACTTCAACTAAATTACTATTCGGGGAAAGTTTTTATTAATCTCTTTGAGTCTGACATCCGATGTAATACTTAATGAGTTTTGAACCGTTTATTATATTTTCAATGTTTTAAATAAAATTTTATTATTTCTTTTTGTTGTTTCTATTCATTTATTCACGGATTTAATATAAGTCTCAAATAAGAATATAGGGTACTGTCTATCCAGTTCTCAAACTAATCAAATGAGAACAGAAAATTGACCAAACTTGAATTGCAATTATAAATATTGAAGCAAGCTTAAAGATTACATAGTTTTCACGAATACTTCCTTCAAAAAATATAAAAAGTCAAATGATTTTTAAATTAAAAGAAAAGAGAAGCTATTCCCGAATTATTGAATTTCAAATTAGCTCAGGATAGACTCATATTGACCTTGAATTTAAAGTTGCTAGATAGTCATTAAAATGGTTAAGCCCGTAAAATAACTGTTTCTCCATAGTTACTAGATAACTATTGCATTTAATTAACATAAGATAAAAATTTTCCTCTCACTACAGACCAACTCAGAAAGGATTGAATGAAAGTAAAACTTAATACACCTTGCCCATAATTCAGCCTTAAAAGAGTTGGACTGTATTTTTCTCCCTTAAAATAACGTTTAATAACGGGTTATATTGAAGAAGGAAATAAAAAAACTTCCTTACTCAGATCAAATTGAGTTTGGAAATTATTATTTATATTATTTGGTTGACTATTGGCAAGAGTTGAAACATTTTATGAGTAATAACTTGTCTTCTTTGAAAACTCAGGTAATGTAGACATTGTTCTCACTTTTATTTGTTTTTAGATTAACTATCAATCAAATTGATCTATGGATTCAAATGTATACAATTTATGACCCAATTGTTTAATATAATGTATTTTGTATTTATTGGGGAAAATGTGCTGTCTCCAATTCTTATCATAGAACTGCTTACCTTCAATTAATATAAATAGATTTAGATTGGAATCGATTCGGATGAATCATATTTAAACTTTTGAAAGCCTTGAGCTTTATCTCCAAATATATAAATTAATAACACCCTTGATATTCAACTGATATTCAAGTGATAATCAAATGATATGTTTATAATTTTGAGTGACTTTCAACATATACTGAGAAAGTGGTTATAATTACTCTTTTGAAAGATCAGAGGCTTATCTCTAATTAATATAATTTATAACAATTATAAACATTTTTGAACTAAATTTTATACAATTTATAACTTTTTTTCATTGAATGCCTTATTCATTATTTACAAGAATTTCAATTAAGTATTGGTTTGTTTACTTAATAAGTGTTACCTTGGTCAGTTTATTTAGCAAAATATATTACAGTTCTCGAATGAGTACTCAATCTATTCTCTTTTCGAAACATAGAATCTATAGATGAAAAGAACCAAGATAGAGAACTGATTTTCCACTTTCCAGTTTTGCCACACGAATTAGGCTAACTCTATGTCTTCGCTTAATTGAATCTGGATTAACATGCTCATATATTGATCTGTAGTGGGTTTCCATATGGTATTCCTCTGTTGTCACTGCTCTTACCCAAGAGATAACTTCAGTTACAAAGTTTTCAAGATAAGTTATTCCCCTTAACAAGAAAAAGCTCAATAACAGATCCATTAAAAGAAATAAAATATTTCAATCAAAATTTGCTAGATATTCCGCAAATGAGAAGTGAATTCACAGAAATAAAACCTCGATACAAGTGCACCGATTTTTCTATTTATCTTGATTTTAATTAAATTAAAATTTATAAAAAATAAATAAACTTATTATAAACCACTAAAAATTATCAATCATTTGAATGCAAATTCACCTTGAATATAATTAGTTTGCAAACTTTTTCACAAACCCTGTGAATGATTTGAATCTCTATTCCTTGAATTAATTAAATTTATAGAAGTCTTTAGTAATTCACTTATATTCGCTAAAAGTTTTTTTTATCATTTTCAAATGGTAAATATGGCTTGATCATATAATATATACATATATTCCTAGGAAATTTTTAGCTAAATCAAATTTCTTATTTGGAATGACTTCAATTTCATCTCTAATTATCAATTATTAATTAACTAGAATCTAAATTGACTCCAAGATATTCATTTTTCTCAATCTATTTTACTTTATACTAAATATATATTAAATGACTTTAAATTTAAATTATGTTTCAATTTGTTGTTCACACATTTTATATAATAACTTAGCAAGGTCGATTTTATTTTGTATCTCAAAGAGGATGAGTATTGAGAAAGCGATTGCTTTTATTCATTTTATAAATTACATTAACTTAAATACATTTCTTAAACTTTTTAAAGTAATTTTAAGCATGGTTGAAAATAGTTTTAATTAACCAGTTTATAGTCAACTGATTAGCTGAAGGTTTTCCTCGACTCGTTTTATTTGAAAAATGTTTTTATTTTTTTAAAATTCGTTTTGGAATCTCTAGAGAACAGCATCGCTCCCAAACTCAAACTCAAATCGTTACAAAAGTTGCTAACACTGTAGCGGTTGAAAGTGGAGTGTCCACCTCCTCTTATTCTGATCAATTCAAGATTAGACCGCTTCACATTGCAACTAGCTAATATTCTCTATTATTGATGGGTAATCATAAGATAAGGGGAATATTTTTCAATTTATTCTTTACGATTATGTGATTTAAAATTAAGAACATATAAGAAATAGGTATGCATTTCAAAGGTATTCTTAGTGATCCAGTAAAGTTGGTGACTCTGGGTATGCGTAGTAGCAAATTGTGTGCGCAAACATCAATTCAATGAAACTTTTTGACCAGATTTGAGGCATCTCTTCATTCCTTCAAAACTCTTATAGAATAGGAATCAGAGAAACTAAAAGTTGTTTTTTCTCTTCATTAGTCTTCGAAGACTCGACTCAATAGTCAAACAATGAGTTATCCGGCGATTTGGAAGAAAAACAATGAAAAAGGTCTCCGACTCGACATTAAATCAGATCTCAATCAAACAAAGTCTGAAGCTTTGGATTTGAGTGAAAATAAATTGATTGCAAAGTCTGAGAGGTCTTATCTCTTCACTAAGAGCACGCGTCAACACCAAGAGGATAATTCCAAAAATGGAGAGCCCGAAAAAAGCGACTTCGAACAGAATAAGCCAGGAAAGCGAAATCCTAAATGTGCTAGGTGTGCTAATCATAAACCCGTTGCGGTCCCCGTCAAAGGTATTTATTTTTTTTTTCAATTGTTTTCCGTTAGAATTGGGGGATTCCCTCTTAGAAGCACAGAATATATCAATAGTTTTTTTGAAAGCAGAAGAATTTTGCAAAAGTTAGCCTCAGGTGTAACACAAAAATGTCAAGTTTTCCCTTTTGAGTAATGACTTAATCTTGGTTAAAATCAGACATGACCGAGCTCTTCAGCTTAGGGGGTATTAGGAGGGTGTTACAAGCTTTTTTCGGAAAAGATTTTAGGTTGGGGTCTATGGGAGAGTACACTTTGCAGTTAAAATACCAATTTTTCGCCTTCGGGGGCAATTTTATCGGCTTCACCGGCTCCAAAATTTCAGGGGAGGGGTATTTCCAAAATTTTTGGCCTCAGAGGGATTCCAGCCTAGAACTCTCCTTGGTCATGTCTGGTTAAAATGATTATCATGTATCGTTTTGTTAATGGTAATCGTTGATTAGCCATTTGTCAAAATTGATTGATTCTTTCTATCGGTTTATCAATTACCAAGTAATAGAAGCCTCAATAAAACTTATATAACAGCAATCATTAATCTAGGAACATCAAAAAATGTAAGGTGAAGTGCCAGATAATGTATGTTCCTGGTCTTAGTGAAGGTTATCTTAGAACTAAAACAAGAGGTTTATTTCAACATCATTTGTATGACAACTATTTCCTTATATTTTTACTGATTTATTAACATTTTAAGAAAATCACAAAAACTTTACTAACAATGAGTAATGTCAGGGCATAAGCGAAAGTGTCCGTTCAGGGAATGCCTGTGCCGTCTCTGTAATCTCACTGTCGAGAGAAGGGAACTGATGGCCAAAACAATACGCGAAAAGAGGAAACAGAAGGAAGACTTGGCGGACGACTCTTATACCTACAACGAACCCATATTCCCGAAGAAGAGCCGCACTGATGAAAGTGAGTACAATTTTCCAAATTATTTCCTCCTAGATAGTTTTGTATCGCATTTGAAATATATATAATTTTAAAACAAATGAGTTTAAAATTCAAATTTTGTAATTTCGAAAGTTTTTCGATACCTCGGCTATAATAAGTGAATTGCATTCTCATATTTTAGCCATTAATTGGTTATTACGTCAAAATATGCATTAAATTTGAAAGAATTCCAGTAAATTATGAGCAAGGATTAGCATGATTAGCATATACATTTGAAAATTATCATAAACCAGATCACATGAATTTTGATGTGTTTTAGGCCAATGAAAAAATGAAGCAATAATTTATTAATAGCAAGCATGTTTTATTGCTACTCAATCTCTACCTCCAATCTGAGTGAGTGAGTAAGTGCACACTTCCGAGCTTGCTCATTAACATTTGATCAGGCTTGCATCTTGCTCAAGTCGAAAGATTTATAGGAAATACTTCTATTACATTGAATACAGACGTAAACCCAATAAAACTCTTTATTACTATTTTCGTCATTGAAATTAATTTGTCATTGAAATGGTTCCAGATATCAGTGGTGGCAGTGGTGGTAGTCGTGAACAGATATACTAGTTTTTAGAGACTCATGAATTTTCAACCATTGTATCCGAATATATAATTTATTATTCTTGGTTTTTACACCACTTTTAGAATATGTGACAATAATAAAATAAATTGTCATTTGGTATAAACTTTTTTACTTTTCGATATTCATTGTATCAAATGATACAATAATTTGATTACATTCTAAACATTGAAATTTCAAATAATGGAAAAGTTGTCAAAAGCTTTCCTTTTGGTGCAAACCATTTGAATAATCAACGGATCACTGCTTTTGAATAATAATTTGCATTAATTTCAGGTTCGTCTGAAACTGACAGAGAGAGTGGTTATGGCACTGAAGAGATTGAAAAATTGAAACCAAATGATATTGAATCTGATGATGAGCTTAAAAAATGTGTCGACAAATATGTTCCCATCATTTTGCGGCAATTACTCGACCATAAAATGACCCCTTTAGAGATCGGACAGACGCTTATTGCGCTTTATCTCAAGGATAACATGTCTTCAATAATAAGACAAAAGTCTAATCCGAGTTCAATAACTAATCGAATAATTGAAGCCTCAAAACAATTGACATCCAATCCATTGACTAACATATCACCTGTGGTTCCGTTGCCTTTGACTCCACTGACACCAAACTCTTTATCGGTGATGATGAGCCCGCCTTCAAGTGCCAGTTCTACAGGAAGTGTTGACTCACCCAATCCTGAGTCCTTCAAAGGACCCGATCCCAATCTGTTTCAACGAAACTTTTTTCACCCGTATTTGAGTCCGTTCGGCCCGAATCCATATCTGTCCGTTAGGCCCCTCTTCCCCAACCATTCAGGTCTCGCCGGACTTTAAACAGCAATGAATCTCAAATCACATAACTGTTGAAATGACCTCTGAGTCTAACAATTAGGTCAAACAGTTTTCAATTATCTCATAAGTCCTGTAATGGGATTAAAACAAATAAAGTTCTCATAACTAATGCTTCAAAACTCAAATATTTTTAAATAAATGTCTGTTTAATATTTGAGACCAAAAAATATCAGAACAAAAAATACTATTGTTTTCCATAAACTGATTGAAAGTAAATAAATGTTAAAAACTCAACAAATGTTCAAATAATATAATAATATTCTAACAGATATATTGAATAAACTCATAAATAAAAGTTTATATAATTAAAATCTACGAAAATATGACTTCAATTGTTTTGTCCCAATTTCTGGATGATTTATTTAATATAATATCATGCTAACTCCAATCCCAACTCAACCTAATCCTATATACTGGTTCACTATTAATAGATTTATGGATATTTTAATTGAGGTTTATTTCAGTTGCGAATAAAGTTAGCTAATAATTGACTTTCCAATTGATTCTGATCAAATAAATGTTATTTCAATTTATAGGCCCTTCTATATTAGTTGATAATTGTACGATAAATGTTTGCAAGAACATTACAAGAACACATAAATCACTCTCAAAAACAATATTTAGGAATATTCTGGCCGTCAATCGGCTAAAAGTGAGCGACAGATGGCATAAGAGATGTATTTCTGAAGTTTAAAGCCTTGAATTTGTAAACAATGTTTCAGTCGTTCATTAAATTAAATTTTGTTTTTATTTAAGCCTTGATTTCGGATTCAAGAAAAACATCAATCAATCAAATAAAGAGTCATTTTATCCATCAATTCGACTCTTATTTCTTTTTCGCCATTTCCTCAATATATTGATTTGAGGAGCCGTTGATAAAAGCGGTCAAAAATCGGGTTTTCTGTGCAATGAGTGGAAGCGAAGGACTCGAAACCCTTAGTAATGGATTAAATGCGATGTCTGTCCGCTCCAAGAGTCCAGACTTCGATGTATTCGTGATATCAGAGTCGGGTAAACCTGTGTTTTGCTATTCCCGACGGGAGGACAGCATCACATTAATGGGCGTTTGTGTGGCTTTAATTAATTTCATGGAAAATACAGAGAACGACACCATTCGTCACATTCACACCCGAACTGGTCTTCGGATATCTTTCTCACACAAACCACCGCTTATTATATGTGTTGTCTTTCGGGTGAATATAGGGATCGACGGATCAGTTGTTATAAATCAAGTGAACGCACAAATCATTTCTATTCTGACCGCAAAGACTTTGAAATCTGTTTTTGAACAAAGACCTACTTTTGACTTAAAAAGACTTCTTTCAGGTATTGCCACACATTTGAGACAAACTCTCATTCAATTAAAAAACATTTATAGTATTTCTCATTCATAGGAAGTGATAAACTAATCGACACTTTGATTGAAGTAATTATAACTCCGATTAATCACAAGAAATGCGATAAACAAAAGTCTGTCAAAAATCAGATCAAATCCAATGAAGTGAACGCATACTTAACTTCTTCGATGTCCTCTTCGCGGACTATAAATCCCCAGTCGATAGTCAACAGTCGGAACCACACCTCGAGTCGTATTTATATACCGATCCGACTAATGTCTGCATCACTTCGGGAATCAGTTTTCAATGCAATCAATTCGTGCGCTGTTTCGGCACCGAATGTGATATTCAGTATTTTATTCTCTGTCGAGACTAAGGAACAGAATAATAGAAATAATAATGAAATCAATTTAATAGTTATCTGTAATCACAACTCGAAGGCACGACTCAACCCATTAGACACTCAATTAATTTATTCTCTGGTAATAGCGTCTGAGTCTCAGTTGTCTTCTGTGGAGTCCTTTTGGATGCCGTTATGTTTGCCCCGTTTCGACGCCAATAACTTCCTTCACTCTCACATCTCATACCTGTCCGACAAATACTGTTTAGCCCTTTTGACTACAGATCGGGAAGACTTCCATAAATGCCAACTAATGAAAGACTCGATTTTGGACCGTTTGGCGAGAGTCCAACTGACCCCCAGTCGCTCAAATCTGAATCACTTATCTCAGCCTCAATTGCAATATCTGTGGTATCAGTCGCACAGACAGTCTGTTCTATGGCGACAGTCCTCGTTGTCTGACTTCAGTTCAATCAATTACTATATTACGGACCGAATGTTGAAATCAAGTCTAAAGACGTTTTGGTTGAGGAGTGAAAGCGATGGTTTGCTGTTGGGGTGGCACTCACCCACCTTTCAACTATACGCTCAGTTCGACGTCACTATAACTCAAATGCAGGCCCTGACAGCCATTCAGGCGATCATTAAATGGATTAAAAAAGAAGAGGAAAAGTTTGTTATCAAAGACTATCAATAGTTTCCATTAAATACTGTTTTAGTTATTTATTTTACAAATAAAATCTTTATTAATATTTATTAAAAGTGTGAGATTTGATATCCAGACTGACCTGACCTGAGCCAGACTGACATCACTGACATCACTGGGCTCTATGGTTGAGAACTTACTTCAAGCCTTTGATCATTTGGTTGGAATCACCTCTTATTTGAGGAAAAATAGTCATACAATAGACTACAGTACAGTATTATTATGGAACCAGTTCTCAGTTGTTTAGATATTGTATGTCTTTGTTCTGAAACTTTGGTTATTTGGCGATTCTATGATCAAATGGTGGACATTAGAGATAGCTAGTACAATTGTATAACTCAATCTCCTAGTAATTCGGGTATTTTAAAGTTGTTTGCAAGGGATGTCTGGAGGCAAACTTTAATAGGTCTTTATGTCTATAAATGCCGACCCAATGGACAACACTTTTGAGAGTTATTTTCACAAATTATAAATTTATTGCTTTGGGTTTTGTATTCTCTTCGGCTTAAAGTCAGAACTTTTTGTTTGTCTCCTCTAAAGTTGCGATAAACAGATTGCATACAATTGTGAAAAACGTCAGCCAATCAAATTAGTTGCAATATTTGAATTTGATCCAGGCAAAAATAATATTAATGATAAGTTTTCAACTTTGAAAAGACACGAAAGCGAAGGAATGGCTTCCAATGGCATAACTGCCAAACATCACACAATTCATACATTTGTTTCGCAAATAAATTTTTATCGCTTTTGCTATAAATTATTTGAAGACTTGACTAAAAATTTGATTCTTTTTCTTTGGCTTTAATGACTTAAAATTTGTACCTGCTCACTCCAAATAACAATAAATCTGTTATTAAGTTAGCTGGCTTTTTCGGTCATTAATTGCCTAGATATCTTAACTTTTGCAATAGATGAACAAGAATTCACTAATTAAAGATTGTTTTAATAGATGGGACCCTCCCTTAGGAAAGGCTAAGGAAAGCTGAGCTCAACTTTTTGTTGTTCTGTTAGAACATCAATAAAAAAAAGTTGCGTTTGTTTTAAATGCATTTTTGCATTCATTACACAAATATTACAAAATATAATAAAATAAATAACTTTTGCAATGATTCAAATGTTTGCCAAAACATTAAAAGTTGTAAGTTTTTAATACTCAATACCCAGGGTTTTATTTACAACTTTTGACTGAATATTCATTCGGATAAAACTTTTTAAATGTTGTATTTTCTCGTAAACCGACACTAAAACTAATAATTTGTTGGAAAATAAATAAACAATATTTGAAAAGCAATGCAAACACCGAATGAGTAAAAAATTAATTTTTCGCTTAAATATGAAAATGTTTTTTAATGAACAAAAAGTTTAATTTATTGCAAATGTTAGTCAGTTTTGGGGGGAATGGGATTCGACTCAAATGTTTCTATAGTTGTAAGCATTTGACACAAAATGTATCCCAAAAATATCCGATTATTGCAATTCTCTCTCAATTTGAATATCTATTAACTTTTAGTTTTTGAGTCTGAGCTTAGGAGTGGGGATACCTCTGTTTAGTCTCTTGAATACTGATTTGTAGTAAAAAACATTCAAATATAAAACGATTTTATTGAAAATTTGGTGAAAACAACAAAATTTCAAATTATTTTTATTTAAATATAAATTTGAATTTAAGTATAAAATAGTAAATAATTTAAATGCAAATCATTTTCAGTCGATTTGAATGACTTCAATGACTTCAATACTCTTTGTGACCTCCGTTTTGGTCCTTTTGGGTGATAAACAATTTGAGTTTTGGGTTCCGCCCAAAACAAGTCTATTGTTAGTCGATTGCATTGCATTCCCAGACTGTCTGCCCAATACATAACCCTTTCCTGTGAAGGCTTCGAAGTTTTCAATTACTGTCTGCGATTCAAAACTAGTTTTAGGAGTCTTTACATTCGCAACAGTTTTGACACTTTTTTTCACTGTTTGCGAATCGTTTGCATCACTTTTGAAGTAATTCTCTATTTTCTTAACATTTGAAACATTTTTAATACTTTTCACACTCTTTGTTGACTTCATTTGATTTGACCCCAATTTAAGACCAGATCCAGAAAATGGAATTATTTGAGAGGAAATGCTTTTCATCTCTTTCTTCGTTGGACTCAAATAAGTTCTGATGTCTTTGTTTTTCAACTTTTCGGACGACAGAACTTCTTTGGCTTTGGTTTTACTTTCTTTGAGAGGTTCTGATATCTTAAGGAAATTTCCGCCACAACTCTGTTCGTGAAACTTAAACCAATAGTCGTGAGGACCGGGCTTTCGATTCATAGAACGCCTAACATAACCAAAATATGGGGGACGGGTCTGACATTTGCCATTACAGCGCCAAATATGCTTCAAAAAGTGGTCGACCTCGTCGTGAAAGTTGTGGTAAACAGTGATGTTTGCGCCCGACTCCCGGTTTATGCGATACATATGTTCGTGGAATTTGTTGCCATGACTTTCGTGGTTATCGTCTGAACGAATCACAGTTTAGATTCAGGTCTGAGCCAAACACAGGTTTTATACCTTCTCTGGTGACGAAGAGTAAGGCGTGAATCATCTCATGGATGAGTGTTTCCACCAAATCCTTTCGCGAACGCAATTGAAGTAAAGGAAGAGACAAACGGATCGAACAATAACTGAAACATTTGTTTAATCAGTAAATGAATGAAAAGATAATTAAATGAGAGACTTAGTGGAGGGACTCCACGCACAGAGACCCGCAGTTCGGGTCATTCTTGAGCTCCAACTCAGTTCTATGCAGTGTTTGCCCAAAACTCCATTGAAAAAGAGGTCATCAAAAGATCTCATTAAATGCCATATATTAGGGTTGGGATCCGTCAGTTCCCACTTTGGAGAGACCACGTCTTTGCCACAAACAGACGCTGTCTGCAGAAGGATATCACTGTCTGTCTGACCATCGATTTCAGACAAACTGAGGGTAGAGGTTACCTTTACGGTATATTGGAATCCCGCATACCGGTGATAGCCCCGACCCTCCTGACCTCAGATATGGCCACCACACCCCCCAGCAGGCACCGCTTT
>JAQGBD010001892.1:0-12580 GCA_034698165.1 Punctoribates punctum | reverse complement strand
TTTGATCATGACTTGAATTTCAATTCTTCGCTGCTAATAAAGAAAAATCATATTTCTCTGTTGAATGAAAATAATTTCCCTGTTACTAATGAAGAAGGTGGGTGGGTGTGTGTGTGGGTGGGTGGGTTGGTTGGTTGGTTGGTGGTGGTATAGTTACCAATCTTATATACTACATTTTACATTCTGTAAATGCAGTGAAAAATATTATGGAAGTGCAACTTTTTGCACATCACTTTCAATGAGTCATACGCTTCACAAAAAAAATTGTTTTAATATCAACTATTAATTAATTAACCGATAATTTTGTCTTAAATTAAAGAAAAAGTTCTCACATATAATAAAAATCTGAGAAAACAAGTCATTAAATCAAATGATTAATAGAACTATAAAACTGTTTTCCGATATTTATCTTTATTTAGAGAGGTATTGACCAAGCACCTCAATAAGGCCTCTTACATTAGTGAAATATTTGTCAGAGAATTGAAGGGCTGCAAGAATTAATTTTTATCCACTCACTAACCCAGATACAATAGTTCCAATAGTAAATTTATGCCCTGTGCAGACAATTTCTACCCATTAAGAAAAACCTTTTTATAACTCGAGTGAATATATTAGAATCCAATTACAGAATATGCTTATTGTGGACCAATATTCCAAAAAATGCAAATTTCTCCAATTTTTTCAATTCTAATGGAATTTTTCAGAGTTTAGTATAGTTTGCTAAGTGTGCAGACTCTGCATAATATAGAGAATGTGCATGATGCACTTTACTGTTGGTCTGTTATTTTAGAATAGTATCCAATGGAAACCAAATATTATTATTATTAATGTCTTTCTTCATTAAAATTGGAATATGAAAAAGTAGTCCATATTTTTCACGATTCCTTTGATAATACGAAAGCATCACAAAAGCCTTTCTCCGAATAATTTCAAATCAATATAAAAGTCTGGAAATAAATATTTTTGAAGCTTTTTGTGAAGTAAGTAAAGTAAGTCTTCTCTGTTTTTGTATGTTTTGAGAAATATTTTTTGATGACTTCGGAAATTCTTCGAGGATTTCGTCAATGCTTTTGACATTGAGTTCCAGTTTTAATACTCTGAATGTCATTATTTTTCAGAACTTTTATCGATTCGACTAAATTTCAAATGACTTCGCGTTCTTCGTCAGCGAATAGTTTGGAACCAGAGTATGGACAGTCCTCTAAGGATTGTCAATTAGACAGAGAATTAGGAAATATTTGGCCCGTAATCCCCGACCCACTCATTGAATCTCGATTTCCAATATATGTGAAGTCTATTACCGGAACTACTTTCAAATTAGATGTGTTTCCAACGGATACTATTCATCAAATCAAACAGCAATTAGAAAATACCGAAGGAATCCCTGTTTGTCAGCAACACATCATTTGGAACAACAAAGAGCTTACAAATGAAAATACAATCCAAGAATCTTTGGTCAGATTTGGGGCTCGACTTCAATTAGTATTGGATCTGATGACAGGACCCATCGCAGGAACTCCACTAAATTTCGAGCCTAAAGAGGATGAACAGAATAATGAAGAATTGTTTGAATCGAGGCCATTGACTATTCTATTGTTCCAAAACGGGGATCAAATAAAAGTGATTTCCATCACAACTAATAAAACAAACGCTTTCGATAAGAATCCGTCCAATTATTTGCTTTCAGACAACGATTTGAGTAATAGTTTGACGACTGAAAGGTCGCAATCGAGAGAAGACGACGACAGAAGAATGAAGAATAAGATTAATGAAATTCAAAATAAATTGAAATCTCTTGAATTGAAGCGAAAGGATAGGAAAAAAGACAATACTTATAGTGAAGACTCAATAATGTGCGAAAAACTTCCGCATTTGGACACTATTTGTGACAATACTGTAGTTGAAGAAACAAAAAGTAATTTCAGTTCAGGACTGCATTTGCCGCCCATTACCCCCATTACCCCCAATACCCCCATTACCCCCATTACCCCCATTTTTCTCGATTCAAAATGTGCTGAAAATTCGCCGAATGAGTCGACAAGACTTGAAAAGGATATCAATTTTATTAATCAAATATTAATGCCATCGATTAACGCGAAGACTGTTTTATATGAAAGAAGACATTCTTTGACGTCAAACATCACAGGTTTAGACCAAGAAATTAATCGATTGGATCTGTTGCACAATAAGAGCGATAATTTAATTAGTAAACTAAGACCTGTAACAGCACCGGCTGTTAACCATGTCAATGACAATAATATTTGTTTGATGAATAAATTATTCGGAGCTAAACCCGGAGCAAATTTTTTATCTAAACACCGAAATAGTGCAAAAACTAATCGATTGAAGTCTGGCCGAAGACTGCCTCCAATTGTGAATAACTCAAAGAAAAAGGTCAACAAAATTCGGTGCTCTTTATGTCGAATCAAATTGGGAATTGTTAACAGATATAAATGCAGGTCAGTCCTCATCCAGTTCTCTTCCAGCCCTCTTCCAGTCATCCAATTATCCCAAAACACATTCAGTTATCTATATTTATATAATTTCATCAAAAGAATAATTTTATTAGTTTTGTGTTGACATCAAAATTGTCTGATTTGAGTCAGACTTAGAGACATATAATAAACATATTCTGAACTCTTTTTCTTCGATTGGAAATACTTTTTTAAACATTCGGTTTAATCCCTGAATTTGCAGTCAATAGAAGATAAGAAAAATAAGTTTAATAATTATTGAAAATATCAATAAATAAAAGCAAACTAATCCAGTATTTTAAGCGAAGTCATTAATAAAATAATGAAATTCGTATAAATCTTTGGATTTATAATTTTTATCACATTATATGCTATTTTTGAATAGATTTTAAGAAAAACATCTGAAAAATTAAAACAAAAAGTCTGACCTAATTTTGATTCTCCTTTTCTATACAATTCTATATTTCTCCAAATAATATAATTTTTATATCTTTGGCCAAAATTAGTTCAAATCTTTGCCATAAATCCGATTTTTATGCTATACTTATAAATACTTATAAATCGCGCGAATAATTCGCTGAAATATAAATTATATCAAATTTATATAAATCAGAGTTTTATTACATTTTATTTTATTCTTCACTAAATTTATAATAAATTTTTCACTAATTATACGTTTAGTTTATGAAAATTAATTACTCTTTAATTTTTGGCAAATTATTGAAAACTTATTAAAAATTATCATCAGATGTGGTCTTACATTCTGTGCGAAACACCGGTACTCCGAAACACATTTCTGTTCCTATGATTACAAAAAGGAAGGAATCAAATCGATTGGACAAAACAATCCTGTAGTCGAGCCTCAAAAGTTACCAAAGATTTAGTCTCCCTGCTCACTTGCAAAGGATCATCCAGGATCACATTTATATTCAAATTTTTTTTAACCTTTTTAGAATTCAAAGCCAAGTTTCGACTCAAGCAATAAATGTCAATTCATTAAAGCTGAAAACACCTGGCTATTTATCTGAATAAAGAGATGAAATATTAAATATAGAAATATGTGAATCCAGTGATTAAACATTATTCGTCTCTTTTTCTCTTTATTTGATTTGTACTCAATTTTTACGAATTTATGAATTTCTGTATTTATTTTCGGTTCACATCTTTTGAATAAAATATAAATTTATTTTGATTTTAATGTATTCTCAAATCCAGTGGATTCTGTTTTGGATTTTGCTGGATGTTTGATACCTGTTTCACATTCTTATTATTTAAGTGAATGTTATGCTTAAAGTCATATTGAATTTCTTTGAATTATGGCAACAGATTTATTTGTCTCATATTTGTTTCACAAATGGATTTATTTCAACATAAAAACATATCTCCTCTGGAAATGGCAAATGTAGATGGGTAATCCTAATTTCCTGAGCTTGGTACTGTCAACAAGATTTTCAGTACTCTGTTACCGATAATTAATAATATTAGTTTGATTCAGTCCCTGAACTTCTCAAATTAAAAAACAACTAGATTAATTTGCTAAATACTTTGAATTAAATTGAGGCAATGGTTTGCCAAGGTGGTCCACCATTTGACGCCATTTCAATTTATAATTAATAATCGAATAAATTTCTACCTTCCCCCTGTCGGCGAGAAGTTTGACGACCTCTGCTTAAGTCTAATTTAGAAAGAATCAAGGGCATATTTCACAGCATATTTGCCAAATCCATATCATAATTAGAAGTCTAATCTTTATTCCATTTGAATGACAGGTATACTAAATGTGATCAAAATGTATGAAAACACAAAATACATATTAATATACAATGTGTTTCAGAGGTATGCCTAATTCATACAAGGCTGGGAGATGTTATCAAATTAATCCCCTAGCACAGTCAAAGGTAGAGTAGATAACAAACAATGAATGACTTCTCAGATACAGATTTACCTCAAGTCATAAGTCCTGATAAGATGACCAAAACTTTCCTCAATTGGACTTTTAATCTTAGCTTTCATTTGGTTTTATGAATTAATGAAAAATGAATCAATTGGAATGGGAAGAGCGGCAATTTCTTTGTGTGGCGGGGGGTGGGAAACAATTTGAAAAACATCTAAATTCATTAGTATTTTAATTATTTAATAAATATTCGTATTAATATTTTGGATAACCTGTATCATTCATTTATTTAATCTCTCCTGCCTTTGACTGTGCAATCAGATTCACTCAGGCTATTACTCATTAGGCATACCTCTGAAACAGATTGTATACATAAAATATGAATAATTTTATTTTTTAGGAGTTTTAAGTTAAAGAGCCATTAAATTATAATATGACCTTGATCGTATCTTCTCAGATAAATCTCAATGAAGGTTTGCCACCCCATGAGATTAAGTTATTAAAATATCAAGAAGGATCAAACATTTAAAATATATTAACTAGATTAGACTAGTGATGCCCACGAATCCCGACTTAGGGCAGGGGATCCAACAATTTTTTAGGAGAAGAGATAAGAGAGGATTACAGTTTTCAAAACCTAGTATCTGCCCATTGATCTCATATTCAAATATTTTCATCGAAGAAAAGGGTATAGAAATAGAAAAATGCTTCTTTTTCGACCAACCTATAGGGGATGTCGTCGAGCTAAAAGTTGAGAGGCTATACCCCTCCCGTACGCATCACTGATTACCCACCAACTTATAGGTATTCATTTTGTATATAAATAACAAAAAATGAATTTTTTTAATCAATTATTTTGAGTTTTCATTCAAAAGAATTAAAAAAAAAGTCAAATTGAGTTAAAATCTAAATATAATTAAATCATTGAAATCACTTGAATTGAGAGCCATTAAAAGGGAAACTTCTTTTGAAATTCTTTAGTGGGATATCTGGTAGCGAATTGTCCTTGGTGATGATTATTGAACTGGTCATCAGTGCTAACACTCGGTCGGGGAATATGAGTTGGTTGAGGTGTTGCGTACTTCTTATAGGTGACATTTGCGTCCTTGTTCAAATTATCAGTTGTTATCATAATTTCCGGTTTAGTGATTTCATTTGGGAGGTTTTCAATTTCAATGGTGGAGACCCTGCGCTTAAAATGGATGTTTGGGTTGGGTTGACTCGGTTTCGGTTCTTTCACTGAGAGACATATTATTGATATTCCGATCAGAATTAAGAGAACACCGGAGAAGAGTGCAAAATAACCAATGGTTTCGGCAGCGCTGACGTGATATCCTTTAGTAATGACTTTATTTGTATTATCATAACTATTATCTGTGGTATTAATGCCATTAATTACTGCATTCGTATTATTGCTCTCATAAACCAATGAGTTATTAATGTAATTAAACGTATTGTTGGATAGATTGTCGTTATTATGAGCAGGCTCAATCGGGACTGTTGTGTGACCAAATATGAGCAATAAAATGCCCAAAACTAGAAGACAGAGACCAAAGAGGACAACGAAACTGCCGAAAGCGTTCTTGATTTTAGGTTTTGTCAGATTTCGATACGAAAATGTGTTATTACTTGTATTGGAGACCAGACTAGCGGTAGAGCCCATACTATTTTGACGCTCATAGAGTGCCCCAGGTACTTCCAGCATATTGGATGCGGTACTTATCTTTCGATGGCGATCGTATTCAGGATCAAATGGAGTCGGCTTACTATCGTTATAATAGCTGCTCCGACGGGACGAGTAATCTGGCAGTTCATCACTCATAGAATCATCTGCTCCTAAACTTGGATAATTTGTTGCATTCATTCTTCCATTACTAGAAGAGGGCATATTTCTCGCTTCTATATTGAGATTGAGATTAAATTTTCAGTTAATCTCACAATTATTTCAATTCAATTATCAGAATAAACTTCACTCGAAAATGAATTTTCCAACAAATGATTCGTTACTTTATTCGTAAAAATAGAGAATAAATTTTGTGTCGAATCATATTTATATCGTTTAGTTTTTCATTGTCAGTGACAAACACACAGAATATTCTCATTAATACTTCAGATATACTGTGTATTTAGTTATTAATATAATAAGAGCTGTCAGTGTGGCCAGGGTCAGGGCAGCAACAATTTCTAAACAAAACATCGAATTAAATTTGAAAGTTTTTGTTTGATTTAAAATTAAAATGAAATTTCAACCTTCAACATTATTTAAGACCTGGGGTATTAACCGAGTATAATATTAATTATTTGTGAATTATTCAAAGTTTAATGAAAATAGATTTTAGTCATAATTTTGACGACAATTACAGTGCATTAAAACAAAAAATAATTTTCGTCAAAATGACTCAAACATTGAATAATCAAAATAAAAAAAAGATTTCGAATCATTTGATAACTAATTATTAATAATAAGACTTTCACCAAATTAGTGGCAATTTATATAAATATATAAATACAGTGAAACCTCCATTTAAGGAATCCCTTGTTAAATTAAGTGATGCCCAAAGGGAGTTATGGCCAAAATATCCCCTGAAATTTTTTGTCGACGGCACCCCCCCCCTCGATTTGGTCCAAAAAAGTAGACTTTTTGTGATCTGTCCCTACCTCATACTGAAATTTTTTAACATTACGTCCATGGAAAAGCACTAGGTCGGTCGAGGTTTTAAAAATTGAAATACCTCCCTCTAGAAAAAAAAAATTCGTCGGACCCCCCCCCCCCCGAGCGAAGGTGCTTGGGCATCACTGCTTGTTAATATTATTTAAGGGAACGATTTTGGCTGCAACATGGGCTTTGGGTTTTCTTGAATCGAAGCCCAACTGTATTTTATATAAGAAAGTGACATATAATCCGAGGTATATCTGTAACTATTATTTATTAAAAGAGTCAAATTTAATGAGGATTTTAATAAGAAAATAATTGCTTTTTACTGAATTTTTATCAGTTATATAGAAATTGGCTGAAAGTGAAAGTCATTAAAGTAATCGATCGAAGAAAACAACTCCTCTTTTAGTTCATATGGTGTAAGCATTTGTTCACAACAAAAGTCGATATTTATATCCAGATAAATGACTATTTCATAAATCAATCACTGTTTTGAAATATCAGATAATCATTGAATTTATGCTTCAAAAATGTTGATTAAAATTTTAATCAAACATTTGAATCATTGCTTAATATTATTAATAACTACTATTATATCAAAAATTTATTAAAATGTCTGAAATTTATTTATATAAAGTTTAATAAAAAATATTTTTAAAATTATAATTATGAAAATCTGATATCAAATATTTGTAGTACCTTGCCATCATTTTCAGGCCACTATAGTTATTTTGAAAATGAAATTTTAATGACCCCGATTAATCAAATGACCAATTTCAATGATGTCTTTTCCTGAAGGAATTGATTTCATTATCATTTAATTACAAAACGTTTGTTCAGATTTGTTGGAAAATTATTTACAATAAATCCGTTTATAGTATTAACTCAAATAAAGATAAGAAGAATATTCTGAATGTAATTCTAAAAATTGTTTCCAATTATTAATTGGGAATAACTCCTGACGTTTATGTAATTATAGACTATTAGAGTACTTTAATAATAAGCTCAACAGAAGGATTAGGTAACAGATGTCGCCGAAGGGGTCTCACAGTTGGGTATAATATATTCCCGAATTGCGATCAGTGATCACCTAAACGACAACTGTCCCCTATTAAGGCACTACTTTAGGGACCAAAGATTTACCTGGACTTTTGATTTCACCAAAACTTTTGAAAGATATCGAGTTAAGTGTAAATTAATAAAATAATTGAAATTACAGATATTTGGGGGGAGTGAGGGGAGGGGCAGATAATTGCAAATTCATAAAAGTTTTCGATTTTTGTCCACACATTTGTTAAAACTGAAGACTCGATTGGAGTCCTCAAAACAACTGGAGTTAGAGCATTTGAATCAACAAGTTTTGGGTTTTACTGAATTGGGTTTAAAACTAAGAATTACATAAAAAGTTACTCTAAAGACAACTCTCGACTTAAACCAAATCAAAAAAATTGTAAACAAAAACCATTGAACTCTTAAATTACTTTTGTATCGAATGAAAGACTAAAATAGGACTTAAGTTAAGTTTGTATTTCACGTCGAATCCAATCTCAAAGAAATGTCTGAATTTCAACTCAAAAAATATTTTAAATCAATTTTCAGATCTCGTTATATAAGAGAACTTCGAGAAAAAGGGAAGTAATTATATTTCTTAGATGTGAATTGTTTTATCAGATTTCACCTAGCACTATAATTATCCAAAGGTTCATGTCAAACAAACTAGATAGTTTATTGCACTTCAAATTATGTCTCGTTTTTACTCTAGCTCATCAAATTCAAATCACAAGTGTTAAATCATCTATGTCATATCTCTATTATTAGTAATTATTACTATTTTTTCAGTAAAGTACTGTAGGCGATCTCGGTTTTATATCCAGGTAAAGCCATCCATATTCTATAATTGTCTGAACTTTATTTAATTTTACCATATTCAGTTAACTAGGTTAACTAGGTTACATCAAGCTTTTCTGGAAAGTGTTGTTTAAATTAAGCGATCAAAAGTTTATTTCAAAAAATAATAATTAATACAACTTTGATATGAATATAAAACAAAAATATATATTTGGAATACAAAACAGTGAAAGACTTATATTTTAAGCAGACATTCCCAGACTCTTCGGCTCAGGAGTATTAAGGGGTGTCCTGCTTTTTTCAAAATTTTCAAAATTCAGAAAAAAACACATAAAATGCCAAATTTTCCCCTTCGTCGGCCTTTTTGTCGGCAAACTCAACAAAATCTCAAGGGGGGGGGGGGTTCCAAAATTTTCGGCCTCAGGGGGGTATTTCGGACTATGTTGGTCATGTCTGATTTTAAGCTCATCATTCCTCATCACTTGTTGCATGAATAGCTTGCAGAAGGGATAGACAGGGTCTTAGGGGAGAGCCAAACTTTAAGCCTTCGAGTCGTGTCAAAATTTCACCTCTAAGCTCTTGACTCTAAGGGGAGGCAAATTCAAATGGTCTCCCCTTGTCTATCCCTTTCTTAAAGGTTGGTCCTATGGCCTAGGCACATTAATTCAAAGCTACCACTACTCGTTTCCCAATCGTCTTTACAATTATATCGATGGACAGGAGTCGAGTCGTAATTTTTTGGAATTTGTTCCCTTATATAACTAGAATGCGTTGACACCGAATAACTCAAATATTTTTTATCCGAAGAATCCAATGATTTGTGAATTACTAGTCATCCAATTGGTTATAAAGAAATCCAAAGTGTGAGCCATGGCTCACAAATTATTTTCATTTTCATCCAACATTTGAAAATCTTAGGATTCAATGGTTTATCAGTTCCTTAGCTGTAAAAGAGAGACACAATTCTTAGAATTCCTGTCGAAAGTTTCCATCGAAAAGAAGAGTATCAAATCAACATTAATGTCAGGGGTGCTGAGGTTGGGACCCTCTAGAGAGGCCGCAGCGGGGGTGAGGGCCAACTCACCTCTTGTCTAAAGGGAGTCCAAACCCCTGCCTTTAGCATCCCTGGTTTATATGTTGCTTGGGTATATATTAGTTTCACTAAATATCTAAATATTGAATCACTAATTAATGATAATTAGAATAATCATAAATAATCTAAAAGAATAACTCTCTCTCTCTCTTCTAAATTTCAATCAATAAAATCGGTTTACAAATAATTAATGTCATTTCAAAGTAATTAAAGATTTAGTCTTTCGTTAAAATGAATTCCGGATTATTTCGTTGGAAATATATTTTTCAAACAAATCTAAGGTCCGAACAATACATATATTATTATAACTTTAAATATTTTGGAAGGCATACAATTCTGTGCCTCACAAAAGATTCGTCAGATTCGTAACAAATCATTAGCTTTAATATTATTTGAAATCTAATGGATTCTCATTGAATACAAACAGAATAAAAATAGAAATCAATAAACACTTACGTTATATATCGCATAAACAAATGGATTGACCCCTAAATTGAATCAAAACATAGAATTAGTAAATATATAATCGAATTAACATAAAGTATACGAACAACTCACTCATTTTATTAATCTAGGCACTTATCAACAAATAAAATTATCTCTAACTTACTTATAATTTAAACATAAAAAAGGTGAAAACGGAAACTGTTCTGGAACAAATTAGTCTTTCGAATTAGCGTTGCATTAATAAGATTATCAGCTGTTCATTGCGACAAATCTTATTATAGCAAGCACATTCATAATGAGAAATATGCCCTTATTTAATGTCTGCTTTTGTGTAATCTTCATTAAAATGTCGTTTCTTTTGATTGATTTGAAGAGATTGAAAATATTAATTGAATTATCAAACAACACAATAAACGTAATGTAAATATTGAACATGCTCATATTATAAAGAGAAAGGCAATTTATTTCTTTCATCGATTATTTTATTGAGTGTTTATTTTTGTGATTTAAAGAACATATCAAATGAATCCCATTTTTGTTGAAATACTAGGAATTGATTAGTATTTTGTGAAGTTTTATGCAAAACAAGGGATCAAATGTTGTTTCCTTTAAATAAATGTTTTGTTTTATAGTCAGACCAAAAGTCTTAAATCTTTTATAGAATTTCGATCGACTAAAGTCTTTGTAAAATATTCATCCAATATGTCAGAGTTTGAGACCAACCCTCAGAAACCTTTATCCCAATTCACCGGAATTGAGATAAAGAGACTCTATGTTGAAGACAATCAGCCATTGAAGTTAGGCATCACTTTTGCTCTTTTATACTCTTCTCTATTCAATATTGATATGAAAATTATGATATTGGAGAAAATCTCAGTCTTTTTCTCTTCATTGCATGCATTTAATAACTAAATAAGGCCCCGAACCGTTCAAATAGATTATATATTAATCATGTAATTATAGTAAAGTATAGACTAACCTGAGTTACTCATTGCCAGCCAATGACAACAGAACCAAATTATGTTTATATATTCATATCTGAAATTATATAAAACATCAATTGATTAAAATTGTCAAACAATAGATTAGTCAAATCATCTTCATATGTATTTTCCAATAATTATAGGAAATGCAAGTTTCCAAGAATCAAAGCAATCGCTTGATAATAATTGTAGAGTGCTTTCAGAGCTTTTCTCAAAACCAATTGAATTTATATTTATAAATATTGTGTCACTTTTTAAGACAAATTATACAAAATTTGAATCAAAATGAATATAAAATGAAAATTATTGCTTTTATTGGCGTTTATTTTTCGCTTCATTGAACTCCTAAAAAGAATTTAATAGTTTTTCCGAAATCTTTGAAACAATTTTTCAAAACTGACAGAATCATAGAAGATATTTGAACATGCTTATTCCAAATCCATTGAATTGTGAAACACTCGTCAGACTATTTATATTTTCCTTTCGCTTCGATTCACTGTTTTCTCATTTAAGTAATCATTTATTTCTGTTGACCATTTAAAGATGAGCAAGGTATGCCTAATCTAACCAAAAAATTGTAGTTATTCGATATTACCTAGTGAATTATTGAGTTGTAAAATAGAAATAATAAAAAAAGAATAAGATTTGGCCTTATTTCTAGCTTGGTGTTTCTTTTTCATTATAAATGATCATCTGTTGCGACAATTATTAAGGAGTTGGGCAGAGAATCGCTCTCTTTATGGTTATTAATATGAAAGGAGCGGTCAATTCCTGGTATATTATTTATAAGTATAAGTAAGACATTTCTAATTTTAATCTTCGGATAATTGTTTACATTAAGAGCCAAACATTTTGTGACAACACCTGACAAATGCGTTCTCTTCTGACAACTAAAATGTTTAGTCTTTTCCGACTCCTCTCCACTCCACTGATGAGCGAACATAACATTTATTTGAATTTTAAATTTTCTTAATTTAATATAATTTGCTAAAAGTTTTTGATTGAAGAGCTCAACCTTTTATTCATTAACTCAACGAAAGCCAATTGATTGGGTTTAAGCAATACAACAGATAATAAAATAAATTGTTTGAATACTTTAAAAGTATTATGATTAGGGTTGCCAAGTGTCCCGGCCCAGCCGGGATTGTCCCGGATTTCACACTCTGGCGCATAGTCCCGGCGGAT
>JAQGBD010001891.1:0-12590 GCA_034698165.1 Punctoribates punctum | reverse complement strand
GTTGTATAATTTATTATCGATTATGTGCTGTATTTATATACTTCTCACTTATTATTCAAATACTTGAATGAATGCTTCTATTTGTGTGAATATCTGTTTTTATTTGAGTCGAGCAACTCTTTCGTGAGTACATTAAATTCAGATCAAATCAATCATCAAATTGTTGAACAAAAATGAATCACGAATTTTAATGACTTGTATTAACACATTTTGGAGGCATTTTGTTTCAATAAACAGTTTTTCGGCAAAAACTCAAAGAATATTAAATCAAAATAAGTGTATATTTATCTCAAATTCTCTTCCATTTGATTCATAGATGAAAAACAAAAAATTAATTTTATGCTTCACTTTGAAGTCTATCCGTAAGAATTATGCAGATTTTGAACCATATTTGCGGTCATTCATCAATTTTATTATTTATTTGTATAACAAATGAATAATTTCCTACCGAAAGACAAATTAAGGAAAGCCCTCATCTTTTTTCTATCCATTCAACTAATGTGTCAATTGGTGAGACTTTTTCTTCTCGATCCAAATGAGAGTATTTCTAGAAATACAGTATTTATATCGAAGATTTTTTTGCATTAAAAGAGAAAAAAGTGGAAAACTATTAACGAATGTCTTATCAAAGGATGTATTGTATCGTCACTTTTGGGTGGCGATCAAGAGATGCGTTGCTATGGAGATAGGGATGTGATGATGGTTTGGGAAACTCTAATGAGAAAAACCAACAGTCCTTAGGAATGCATACCTGAATGTGTTAACTCTAATGCATCTGAATATTCATTTAAAAATGTAATCGTATTTCAAATATAATTTTGTTACTAATTTAGTCGAATAACTAAGTGTTCGACGGAAACAGTAAATCAATAAAATGGGCGAAGAGTTGGACCCAGAGATCGGCAGTGATCTCAACTACGATAGCCTTAAAATGAATTACTTTGAAAACAAGTATCAGCCGTCAAATCAATCTCAAGTTCCGCCACAGTATAAGCCGTTAACCCTTTTGGAGAAACGCTTTTTATTAGCGGTCGAAAGAGGAGATCTGCCCGCAGTTCGAAGGTTTCATATATTATAATATTTGTCAAACTTTTTCAATCCTCTAATTTGTGATAACATCCGTCATAACATTGATTACCACCGTTTAGGGCATTACAAGAGACGCCTAGAGATGAGTTTAACGTCAATTGTGCCGACCCTCTCGGCAGAAGTGGTCTTCTTATGGCCATTGATAACGAGAATCTTGAGATGTGTGAACTGCTTGTCAGCTCAGGGGTAGAGATGAAGGATGCTTTGCTTCACGCCATCAACGAAGAGTTTGTCGAAGCAGTGGAACTCCTCCTCGACCAAGAAGACGCTACTCGACTGCCTGGTCAGCCACATGTAAGCCCCAGCATGTCCTGCTTATCAAACATTTCTTTGATTGGGTCCTATTATCAAAAGTCTTGGGAAGCGGTTGAACGCGAGACCTTCACACCAGACATCACTCCATTAATATTGGCCGCACATCGAAACAACTATGAAATATTGAAAATCATTTTGGACCGAGGAACCTCTCCGGTACTTCCCTTTAATTATTACTTCTCTATTAATCATGTTCTAAAAATTTAACCTGTACCAAAGATACCGGCACCCCACGACGCAAGATGTGGGTGCAAAGATTGTCGAATAGCCACCAAAGAAGGTGACTAATCCTAAAATTCCTTATTTTTTCAATTATTAATCAATTAATTGTTCAGATTGTTTGCGACATTCGAGGTCTCGAATAAATGCATACAAAGCGTTGTGCTCTCCCTCTCTGATTGCGGTGATTAACAGTTTTCTATATAAATTACTTATCCATTGAATTATTGTTAAAGAATTTCAAGAATTTAGAATTTTTCAGTTTATAAACAAATGATTTCATTTGAAACTTATTTTTCTCAGTATTTGGTTTTACACTTATTTTCAATTTTTGGAATTGATTAGTAATTTCAATGATTATAATTGACCCGAAATAGTTATCTAGCAAAGATCCAATTCTAACAGCCTTTGAGCTGAGTTGGCAGTTAAGGAGACTCTCATATCTGGAACCGGAATTCAAGAATGAGTACCAGGAATTGCGTCGACAGTGCCAGTCATTTGCAACGGCGCTCTTGGATCACACCCGAACCACCGATGAATTGGATGTATGTGTCGAACAAATGGCATTTTTCAATAAACTTGGTTTAAAATGCCTTTCTTTGTTTGATTTCATAGGTTTTGTTGAATTACGATCCAATCGGAGATCCTTTAGGTATAAAGAAAACAAATAAAATCCTAAAACGTTTTTTTGCAATAAATCTATTTTTGTCGGATAATTATGTGGGACAGACACACAGGGCAGAATGAAACTGACTAGATTGAAACTGGCGATAAGAGTCAAGCAAAAACTGGTAATTAAATATTCATTATTTATTCAACAAATTCATAGTATTTTATATGTATTTTGTTTTCATTTTTGTCTAAATGTTTATACAAAAATAATTTTATGCGAAGAATAAAATAAGCTCTAAAACTGATAACCATTACCCCCTGTGCCCACAGTTTTGCGCACACGCCAATGTTCAGCAGCTGTTGGCCTCTATTTGGTACGAGGGTCTGCCCGGATTCCGGCGCAAGAACATTATGATACAGACCCTACAGCTGGTGATGATCGGCACTATGTTCCCGGTGCTGTCTATGGCCTACATATTGGCGCCGCACTCAGTTATCGGCAGATTCATCAAAAAGCCATTCATTAAATTCATTTGTCATTCTGCAAGTTATGTCACTTTTCTATGTAAGCCATCGATAGTTATCACTCTTTCACTAATTGGTCACTACTTTATAGTACTTCTAATGTTGGCCTCACAGAGGATAGAGACCAATATCTTTGGCACTTCTCCGCCAACCGATAATATCAACACAACGAAAAGGTTACTCATTTACGAATTGCAAGATCATCAACCACCAATATCCTTTTCTGATTCATATAGAGGAGCACTGCCTTCTCCTATAGAATTATGTATATTGGCCTGGGTGCTTGGTAAATTTGTTTGGATGATCCTGATGAAATAACTAAACATTTGATGGATTACAGGCCTTATATGGAGTGAAGTGAAACAATTGTGGGATTTAGGAATCGCTGATTACTTGAGCGATATGTGGAATATTCTGGATTTCATAACCAATTCTTTGTAATTATTTTATTATTTGATTTCAAAATTCAAAACATTTTTCAATTTATTTTAAATTCTTAGATATGTGGCGACCGTTGCTCTCAGAGTGATTGCCTATTTACAGGTTCATTTTTCTTCTTTTTAATCAGTTATTTAGTGATTAATTAATAATTTTTATTCAGATTCAAAAAGAAATAGCTTTGAAAACCGGGACGGCATCACTACCGCGGGAGGATTGGGATGCATTTGACCCTGTTCTCTTATCAGAGGGACTTTTCGCTGCGGCCAATATATTCAGTTCACTGAAATTGGTTTACATATTCTCAGTGAACCCCCATTTGGGTCCCCTTCAGATCAGTTTGGGCCGAATGGTTATCGATATACTAAAGTTCTTCAGTGTCTATACATTAGTGCTCTTCTCGTTTGCCTGTGGAATGAATCAACTTTTATGGTAACAATTATTTTCTCACTTTAAATACCATGATATGTGACTAACCATGGTCTTATGTGCTTAGGTATTACGCAGATATGGAGAAGCAAGCATGTGACTTTTACAAATTGTCCACAACACAGAGAATGCCTAAAAATATAACAGATATGCCTCATCCGGAATCCTGTTTCACTTGGAGACGATTTGCAAAGTAAGACATTCATTGAATTCCTCTTAATTTGAATAACTGTTTGATTCAAATGCCGTGAAATAACTTTTAACATCTAATCAATTGATTTATAAGTAGTTTTGAGAACTAATTCAATCGATTAATACCCGAATAGTTTGTGGGAATCGTCGCAAACATTGTTTTGGGCGAGTTTTGGTCTAATAGACCTCGAAAATTTCGAACTCAGAGGTCACTTAACTATTTATACAATTGTGGAAAAGAATTGACAAATGAATGAATGATTTCTTCCAGGAATTCAAAGTTATACCAGATTTTGGGGATTATTGATGTTTGGCTGCTATAGTGTCATAAATGTATTGGTTTTGTTGAATCTATTGATAGCAATGATGAACCACTCCTATCAGATGATAAGTGTAAGCCATTCCATTAAGTCCAACCCATTATTGCTCAGCTCATTCTCCTTTATGCTTGCTTATTAAAAGGAACAAGCTGATAAAGAGTGGAAATTCGCCAGGAGCAAACTATGGATGAGCTATTTCAACGAAGGAGAGACAGTTCCGCCGCCTTTTAATATAATTCCTTCGCCCAAATCTTTTGAGTATTTTATGCGATGGCTTTACTCAAAACTTTGCAGTCAAACCAAAAAGGCTAAGAATGAGGCCATGAGAACAATCAGGGTTTGTCTCAATTCTTAACTGAATGACAAACCACTTAAACTATAAATTACAGAGAAAGCAACGGAAGGCCAGCGAAAGAGATCACAAATACCAAACAGTTATGAGAGCACTCGTCAGAAGATATATAACAAGTGAACAACGAATACAAGAGAGACAGAGAGGAGTCACTGAAGACGATGTCAATGAAGTAAAACAAGACATCAGTGCTTTGAGATACGAATTGCTTGAAATGCTTGGAAACGACAACAAAGGTTGGGTTTTAGACTTTTCATTGAATTTAATTAAAAATTGTGAAATTAGTTCCAGGAAAGGATGGAAAGGCTCATACTTTAGGGAAAAGAGGCCGACAAAGAGAAAGAAGGCTTATGAAGGGCTTCAACTTTGATGTCTTGCTTCAAGAAAGGACCGGTAGTTTTGATTCTGATTCCACGGCAGCGCCTTCTCCTCGCTCTCCATCGAAACTGAAGTCTTCCTCATCGCGAAGTCGGTTCTCACGTCTAGCGCGAGGATTAGGAAAAAGACGTAGTGGTGGGACAGGGAGATGGAGACAACTGATAGAAGCCACCAGAAATAGAGTAATGCCTTTCTCTAGAAGTCAAGAATCAATGAATAGCGAGACTATAGGAAGTGGAAGTATTAGTGGAGGCACTCCGGGACCTGTAACTGCTCCGCCTATCCTTCGTGGACATTCAGGTAGTGTTCCTCTTGGTGTAGGTGGAGGTCCAGCACCTATGTTACGACAACAACCAGGATCTCTGAAACTGGATGCAAATGTGAGGCGTTCCATATTTGCAAAGAAAAGCGAGAGCTTAACGGAAAGTCGTCCGACTACTGACAATCGAGAGAGTCCTGTCTCTGACAGCACCGACAGATCCACTATTATTGTTAAGAAACACAGTCGTAATGAATGGATTTAAATATTAATCAATTGATAGTTGAATTTATTCGTTTGTTATACGACTCTATTCTGACCAAAAGAATAGACTTTAATTGTGAAATCTCTTTATTTTCACTGTTAAGGGGAACGACCCATCCCTACAGTGGGGACAACTCTCCCAAAACTCGTTTAAATTTGTAACATGCGAAGAGACATAATCAAGGAGTCCATCGGCACACCATTTGAATCTCATTCAATTAAATGTTTTCCTAATTTTACAATAAAAGGGAGGAATCAATAAAATTGACCGAATTTGAAATGATTTGGTTTGTGGACAATATTTGATGTGCGATGCGATGGACTCACACATGAAAAGTGATATTTTCATCGATTCTGTTAACTATACTCAATGGCTATCACTGATCAAAATTTTAAAACCAATTAAGACATTATTGAATTGTTGATTAATATATTATCACTTTGTTGGCACTCAATTAAATTCTTTGAATAGTTTAATGACATAAATAGGTTGCAAGATTCAGAAATAGCCATGGTGAAATTATAGTTATTTTACTGCGATGTTCTACTTTAGAGTTTTATTCTTCAGTTATTTTATTGCCGTTTATATAACATATGAGCCGTTATTTAGGAGAATATATTTGTTTAGAGAAATTGTTTTTCTTTTGTTTCGTTAATTTTTACACAATTTTTAAGACATTCACTGAATATTCGAAAGCAATGAACTTATAATATATTATATATAAGACTTATATTGAAAATGAATTTTTAAATGAATTAAATAAAAACTGAAACGACTTTTTACACACAAACTGTTTATTTAAAATTAGTTTCATTTCGACATTAATTTTAAAATTGGAATAATTTCAGGAATAACTCGAAGAAAATTGTCTGAAAAAAAGTTGGAAAACATTGAATTCTGAAATAGATATTCTCAGAAATGCCTGTAATTAATTGAAGAGCAAAGTCAGCAGAATTTTATTTGCATCAAATTAACTAGCTTATTTACAAATTCATGTTGAAAAGCTAAGCAAATGCCTATTGACTCGTTTTAAACAGCGATCAGCAAGGGGGTCAGGCAGGCAAAATTTTGAAACCCCCTCAGACCGACTTCAGCCGCAGTTTTGAGTTTTTATGTATTCAGTAATTGTTGTTAATCTGAATCTCGAGCCGTCTCTTCATTTTATTTTTAAAAATTATTGAATTATTCAAACGTTAATTAAATTGAGTCTTAAAATGAGATTTTCTGAAGTTTTCATAGAAATGCCACAAAAGATATCAAAACCTTTAATGTCTTTAAGTTTGTTGTGTCTGACAATCAATGGCGAGAACACAACTTATGACTCGACAACAGATGACGAACTGGAGGACAGTCCTTATAACAGGAGTGGTTCTACACAAGAACCAAGTTCTTCGCCGTTAGAGCATTCCTTTCCATTGGCTTTTCTGTTCATTATTTTACTGGTCTTTTGCACACTCTTTGTCATCATTTATATCATAACAGTGGTTCACAAGAAGAGAAAGCGTCAAAATAAGGACAAAATTGATCCGGAACTCTTGAAACCGGTCAAACTGACAAAATCAGTGGTCGAAGACCTGCCATCCAGTGAAGTGCAGTCGATAACCATTCCGACTAAAGAACTGAAACCTATTGACAATAAACTACTCCAATGGAAAGATAAGCCCAATAAAGAGGACGAGAAGAAGAAGACAAAGAATGTCAAATCGAAAGACAGCAATACTGCCACAGATAAGAACAAAGGCTCAGACACTAAGACTCCGACAGAGGCTCCCAAAACAGGTGAAGACAAACAGGGCTCAGAGGCCATCAAATCTGAGTCAGAGACTAAACAAAAGACGGAAACAACGGCTCCAACAGACACTCAAAATCAGAATATCAAAGAACCGAAAAAATCGATGAAAACAACAGAAAAGACGAAGACAACAGAAAACACTAATGAAAACAATAAACAGAAGAAATAATTTTTTTTGGCTTAAAATCTCTTAATTGGCAGAAAATTCAAATAAATTAATGATTAAAAATTCTCTCTCTCTCTCTCTCTCTCTCTCTCTCTCTCTCTCTCTCTCTCTCTCTCTAGAAAAAAATATTTATAGCAGAGGAGGAAAAGTGAGGATATTTTTAAACGTAAATGACTTTGTTTTCATTGATTAGCAATCGTTAAATGAGACGATACTTCAAAATATTTACGCAGAAGTAATTCGAAACATTCAGTAATTAATCAAATTATGAAAAATGACATCAACTCAGAGAAAGGGATTGATTCTGACTTCAACTCTCTATTCAAATACATTTAAAACATTTGAATGCGAATAATATTTTGAAATTTTAATTTAAAACTACTCTGAAAGTGATTATTGAGTGAACTAACGCTAATATAAGCTCTAATTGTCAGATCAGTTAAGTATTTATAGCAAAAGAGAGGCTTATCTGTCGATTCCTTTCCGGACCCAACCGTTCCTAAACGGAAATTAATAGTTTACTGACAACCGTTAAAATACAATAAAAGTATTGGAAAAGCAATTAAAGTCTGGTTTCATATTAAAGTAGACATTGTTTTGGAGGCATAAAAAACAATTACATGTATTTAAAAGTTAATTAGAAGAGGAATTCCATTCACCCAATCCTTCACAACATAATTAAAGTTGAATTCTTGGTAATTCGCTAAACTATTTCAACTGTTGATAAAAATCTTTTTTAACTCAAAGGTAATTAAATTCAAGATTTTTTCGCTTATTTTACACCAAATCAAACGATCGTCAGATTCTTCTAATGACTAATTAAAATAGTATTCAGTAGTTTCCTCTGAATTTCAATCTTGGAATTCATAAACAAATTTAACCCTTATTTAGATGTCTGAAAATAAATCCAAAGAAGATATTTGGTCTCATTTTATCCCATATATGACTCACATCCGAATTTAAGTAATTAAAGACTCAGTTTATTATTCAATTATAATTCAAATGATTAGATATGAGAAGTGTTTATAAAAAATTCCACAATAGTTTGTTTCCATCCCTTTATTCAAACGATATAATTGTTATTTTTAGTATTAATTTGAGATAATAGACCACAAACTGATTATTATATAAAAATCATGACTCAATAGATATCAAGTTTAGGCATAAATATATGTTTGTCACCAAAATTAATCATTGAATCAATCGTTTGTAAAGTTTCGAATCGACTTATTCTTGGCTTAAGGCTTAAGATATCGAAGAAAAACAAATAAGTTTTCGTTTGTTTTGTTTTTTATTAGTTTTCTTTATTCATTCGTATAATAAAAATGGGAAATAAACTATTCCGGAGTCGGAGTCACTCAAAATATGAAGTGAATAACGATTTGAGGAGTGATCCCAAGACAAATGAGGAGCGACCCGTCACTTACATACAGACCGAAGTCTTGTCATCCTTTAGTTCAACGACAAGAACCGTTAACGTAAGTGTATTTAAGTGTATTTCCCACCACTTCTTGTTTGCCGAATAATTTATGTGCAAAAGTTGTGTACGAATTGGCAAAAGAAGTCAATCAAAACAAAGCAAAACATTTAACGCCGAATCATATGATTGAAGAACAGAATTCTTTGTAGTGTTTATTTGGTTCACACTTTGTGGGCGTAAAGCAATGGTTGGCCAACTTCTCTATACCTTCCCTATACTGAACCGATTGAGTTTCCGGTTTCAATGTCAATCGCATCACTCGGATAGCCCTGTGCTCTAAGACATAATCTCAAAGAAAACGCTTATTCTTCAATAAACCTGAGCTTAAAATAAATTTTTGTAAAACTGTTGATAAGAAAATTTGAATGAGTTTTGAATGAGTTCTCCACAAGTTTTTGATTTCTTGTCTCCAAAGATATAGAATTTAGATTAAAAACAAAATACCGAACTCAGAGCCAACTTTTCATAAGAAACAAACAAAATAATGATTTATACACTTCTTTGATAAGAGCTTTAGGCTGTCCATAGTTTTCAAGTTCACATCAGATTCTGTGGATTTCAGTGCAATTCTGTGCAAACTTATGACACAAAGTTTAGTTTAGACGCAAAACTGGTTACGAAAACTCAATATTCTGTAAATAAGTCAAGTATAGAATGAGTGATATTTTTAGGATGATCTCGATGTTTACATGCGACACATCCTCCGAGCAGTCGGAGCCGTCACATGCAATCAAACGCTCAGTTGAGCTAATTTTTAAACACCGATTAGTTGCCAACTCTTGCCATTTGCTCCAATCATTTGTTCCAAGAGTTTAGACACTAAAGAGTTGTCACAACTTCTTGTTTATAGTCTGAGTTAATTCTGTACTCAAATTGTTTTCTACTCTTAAACTGATAGCAAGTATTCTCTTCAGTAAATACTTTGTTAGAAATTGTCGTCAAAATGGTATTTATTTCCTTAAACTTAAAAAGTTTTAAAATTTACTCAAAATTCAATTCATTAGAATTAATTCAATTTTTTTTAAATAAAATAAAATAATTCCAATTATAGGCCAATACTTCAGACATTTCTGAAAGCGGACAGACATCCAAAGAGGAATCGAGTGCTCCCAGTAGTGAAGTGCCCACAGAATCCAGTCAAACAACAGTTCCAAATGTAGCCGAACCAAAAACTGATGCACCAGTTGCTCAACCTTCTACTGAACCAACGGCTCAACTCGAAGCCGCGACAGAACCTGCACCGCCACCAGCGGCAGAACCTACACCATCAACAGAACCCACACCTGAAGCTGCACAACCAGCTGAAGGAGCGCCTGCATCTCAACCCGAACCAACAACTCAAACAGAAACCGCGCCACAGACGGAAGCTGTCCCTCAAGCTGAGACAACTCCAGCGCAAACTGAAACCGCTCCTCAACTAGAAGCGGTTGCCCAGCCCCAACCCGAAAGCCAACCCAAAACCGAAAGCCAACCCCAACCCGAGAGCCAACCTCAACCCGAGGCCCAACCTCAACCTGAAACCCAACCTCAACCTGAAACCCAACCTCAACCTGAAACTCAACCACAACCCGAAATCCAACCACAACCTGAAGCTCAGCCTGAATCTGTTCCAACAGCAGAAACTGCTCCCCAAACAGTAACCGAACCGATCCCACAAACAGAGGCACCGACAGAACAATTAGTTGAGCCAATAGCGGAGCCGACTACAGAATCTGCGGCTCCAGTAGCGGAACAAACGCCTCAAACTGAGAATACAGTTACTCCAACCGAGCAATCAGTCCCAACACCAGAGGCTCAACCCTCAGCTACAGAGCAAACAGTGCCAACAGAAACTGCAGCCCAAGAAACACCTGTTGTTCAACCAGAACAACCGGCTTCAGATGTTGTCAGTGCTCAGCCACAGTCAGAACAGCCAACTGCCTCACAGCCAGAGGCCACCCCTCAAGAAGAGCCTAAGACAGAAGCGACTACACCAGAAGCACAACCTGTTGCACAAACAGATGCCCCTGTACAAAATGCAGAACAGGCTACTACTCAGGCGGAACAGACAACAGAATCATCTCCTGCACAGCCCACAGAGCCAGCGGCTTCCAATGCAGAGGAGTCCCCAAAACAGGTGAACCACTGCTTTCAGTAAAAATATTGAATACAATATTTAATCTGTATTTGGATAGTCGGACACTCCATCACCAGCTCCACAAGAAGTTGTAGCCGAACCCTCTCCAGTGAACACAGAGTCGGGTCAACCAGTAGTTCCCGTCATATAATTATATTCTAAGATCTTTTTTAATGGAATAATATATTTGTTAAAAAACAAATTAAAACTAATTTAATGTAAGATTTGATGAAAGTTTATGTGAGGATAGGGTTAGTCACGAATTTCTCAATTATTTTCAATCACTAAAAAGCAATAAAATTAATAAAATATTCATTAAGTTATTGGAAAATAGTTTAATCGATTGTAAGTGTGTTTTAATATCCATTGTATTATTGATTACTTAATTATTGTGATTATTAACATTGATTTCCTGGATATTTATTATGTGATTCCATTCAAATAAACTAAATTATATATTGATATCAGAGATTAAACAAGAATCTCATAAATACGCCGCTTTTCAATAGCAAGAGATTGACAGTTCGGCTGATGTACTTGTTCATTCAGTCCAGGGATCGCAAGGGTACCCGACCTCAGGGGGGGGGGTAGCCCAATTTTTCCTCAAGGAAAAAGTTCAAAGGGGGACCAAGGTAACATTTTTCCGACAAAAAAGTAGGGAATTTAGTGAGTTACCCCCCTTGCGATGCCTGATTCAGTCCCAACAGCATAGACTCGATTTGGAGTCAGAGATTGAATGCAATCATTGCGTTTATAATACACACGCTTTAGAGGGGCTAAAACATTAGGACGTACTCAATGGCTAAGGATCTGACTCTAAGAGTTATCCAATTGGAGGCTGAGTTATTGGCCATTGAGTACGTCCTAATGTTTACTCTTTTAAATCACGTGAATGGCATTCGTTTCATTTTTGTGTTTTCCTCCGTTTGTCTCAAAACAAATGATTTAATTTTGTTTTCAATCAAAACACAAACAAATGGATGAATTGATTAAACTTCAAGAGCTGTCTTTGGTCTCAAAGATATGCACAGAATTGGAGAATCACTTGGGATTCAATGACAAAGATATGGCAGAATTCATAATCAAGTTATCGGAAACCAACAATACTTTTGATTCATTCAAAGAAGTTCTTCACCAAAATGGCGCCCAATTTAATGACTCTTTCATTGCGAATCTGCTTCGAATCATTCAACACATGAGACCGAAGAATCAGAACAAAGACAATGAGAAAGAAAATGAAAACCAATCGTTAGACAAAAATGATATTCAGATGAAGAAAGTGTTGTTTCCATTCCTCGCGATTCCAAACGATCCTAACGTTAGGCATATGTTGGAATCCGATGACAACAAACAAAACGAAGATATCAAAGATAAAACCGAAGAGAAGGTGAGCGCCGACCAGAAAATAGCAATCGATGCGATGGCGCTCTTAGAGTCGATGGCACCCAAAAGTGGTAAAGATTTGGATCAAAGTATCAAAACTGATAGAAATAAAGATAAAGACAGACATAAAGATCGAAGAGAAGAAAGAAGTTCTCGAAAGAGGAGTAGAAGTAATGACAGACGTAAGAGCTCTCGAAGCAGAAGAAGTCGTGACAGAAGTGATGAAAGAACTCACGATAGAGATCGGTATCGAAGAAGGG
>JAQGBD010001890.1:0-12606 GCA_034698165.1 Punctoribates punctum | reverse complement strand
TAAAATACTGATCAGTTCACTACAGGACACACTCCATGGCATTGAGTCCAAGTCCTACAGCAACCCGTCGTCGCGTAAAGACCGGCCCCGGAGTAGAGACCGATCTCACGAACGTTCGTCGCGTCGGGAAAAGTCACGTCGAGAGAGATCCAGAAGCCGTGAACGGGATTACAGAGACCGCAGCCGTGACCGGTATCACGACTCTGACCGCTACCACGACTCGGACCGATATCGCGACAAAGATCGGGACAGAGAACGCGACCATCGAAGTAGTCGTCATTAACAGAGTTATGTTATGTGACAGAAGTGACGGTAATTATAATAAACGGTAAGAGATGTCTAATTCAGTTCCGTTTCTATCGATTAGTCCTTAAGATCTCTTTAATTAAATAAATAATTATTTACATAATTAGCGCAAAAAACTGTATTAATTGAATGTTTACTTAATTGACTTAATCGAGTGTTTACTTAAATCGGTTTGTTTTTTGCACAGACTCTCTGTCTTTGAGTTCACACACAGATTAAGACAATCCAAACAAAAATCTATGACTTGAGAAAAACAGTGACCAAAACCAGTTTAGAGACACAAACCGTTTGTTGTGTTTATCGGGTGCTCTCTGTCTGTCTGTCTGTTAATTTCGATTCAATCGCACACAAACTCTTCGACCAATTGACCACTTTTTCGGTCACTCATTCACTGATCTCTAAATTTAGTGATTTATTACTCGAAAATCGATTCAATCGATTCTAAAAATGATTTGTTTTTATATAACTTTTATAACTATAAAACCATTTCTATCGCCACTGACTTTGTTATTGAGTTTTTTAATTAATATATTAATAGTTTTATTGATTTTAGTTTTTATTTTAATTAATATTCAAATCGAAAAGTATTTGAATCCAAAGTTGTGATCAAAAAAACTATTTTATTGATTATTTGCCGCAAAAAATGTGTACAAAAGATATTGATCTCAAAAATTAATTTATTCGATAATTTTCTTTCCATTTGTGATAACAATTGAACTTTCATTTCATTTATTCATAGATTACTTGAATTTTTATCACGAAATCCATTGAAAAGCCATTGTTTTTATTAATATATATTTTTGAATATTTTGATAATTTATTTAATTATGAGCTTTGAATGTAAGACAGGTCTGTATTTTAGGACATAATCTGTATTATATTCGGTAACCAACGGGTGATTCTGTTGTAAAACTTGGAGTTTATTGAGATTATCAACGATTTGTGTTAAGACCCTATTTATTAGATAAGACTTTTTGATAATGTATTTGAATATTAGGTCACAAATCGATTGGAATTTTTCTTATATTAAATTTTTTATAAATTACTAGTTTATTGATATTTTTAAAATACGGGTAAAAAAGTATCCAATTTATTGATATATTTTTTCTATGAATTAAGTATTTTATCGAAAATCGATTCAATCGTTTGATTCGATTTTTAGTACAAAAAAAGTTTTTAAAAATCAATTCATTGATTATAAGAGAAATTTAATTAACACTTAAATAATGAAAATGTGATTCAAAACAAAGTATTTCTGAAAAAATGTCAAAATTATGGCTCAAAATACTGAATATTGTGTTCACTATATCTGAAAAAATTGATCCAATTTTTTGCTGAAATGTTCCCGAAATTGATATATATTTTCCAAACTGTATATGAATTTATGAATGACATGGAATCGGAGGGTTGTATGGCATGTAATTAATTTCTCGATTAATTTAATTTAATTTATTTTCAATTTTTTTGTCCATTTTATTGAATAACTGAACAAATCTAGTCTTAAATTGTGATCATTTGTTGTAATAATAACTGAGATTTTATACTAAATTTAATCTTTTTCTCAATACTTAACTGTTATTTGAGTCTTATTTTTGACTTAATATTTGATTCTTTGACTACAAGGAAGTATCAAATCATAGGACTGTTGCCCAACCCCTGGCCATCGACTTTTCGCTGTCACCAATTGGTTTGGAAGCTGTCTCATATCATGGCTTATATATTATTGAAATGCTACGAATGAGCTAGCTCATCTCATTAAATTATTTCAGTTACTAAATTCATTTGCATTTCTTTCTTACTTTTGGCTAAAAATTAATAATCTTTTAAACCATTTCTGTATTAATTTCTTATTAATTGATTTAAAGTTAATTTTATTGTAATTTAAGTCATAAATAAATTTCTATAAAACATTGAAAACTCATAAAACTTATTAATAAATGAATTTTTCTCAAAACAATTGAGTCTTTTATTTGATTGAATTTCAATCAGAGCTCATATTCTTTATGTTAACAAACATTTTGAACATTCGGTGAAACTTATGATTAGAGCCGAACGAGAGCTCAATCACCCGACCGACCCGTTCTATGAATCGGGAGATCTCTTGTGGCGAACACTTTGACTGCGGGCACAGGAGTCGGAACTGCATCACAACCATTAAAATGGCGGCCAATTCCGGGTGAAACTCACCGTAAATCTGTTGACACTTTGACAACAACTCCTCAATCTGTGAATCAGAATCGACGAGCACTGACTCGTCTGTGAGAAAGAGAGGACAGAACAGAATAACACATATTTCATAATTTGCAGGATTACCTGAAATACTTTGATGCAATTCATTCAAAAGGTGTTTATATCTCTGATAATCGATAGGGTTTTCCTCTTCTTCGCAACATTTAAGACAATTGCAGTCAAAATAGTATTCGTTTTTAAGTTTTAGTTTGCGTTCACTTCTATTGATGTCGAGAGGGATGTAATGAATGAAAATTTCTTCATCTTTGGCTATGTTTCTAATGGCTCTGATCTGGAGTCGGGTGCCGTCAAAGATAACGGCAGCGTTGGGTCTACACGAGTGGTCGAACACTGAGGAACAGACATAAAGCCCATAACCGCTTTTTTGGTTCTCGTAAGTGATGTCGTGAATCACTATTGAAAAGGTGTTTATCAAAAGTTTTCCGTAAAGACCAAAAAGTTTGACGGAATCGAAATCAACGCCACATTTGGTAAATACTTCGCAAAATTCATTAAATTGTTTGAAACGATTGACATCGGATCTGATCTCTGGTTCGTGGCTTTCAAACTCATCCAGAGATCGTAATAAACCGTTGAATAATTGACTTCTTTTATGTAATAAATCTTCAGTTTTATCGACGACAAGCCATAAACGGAGCAAAAGTCTGAGCAAATAGTCCTCTAAGTCGTGGTTATTAAGAAGTATTTGACACTCGTTTTTATGCCAAAACCAATCGATTCGCTGACACTTTTGATTGCAATAAAATACTTTCAGACATTTTGAACATCTTTTAAGAGAAGATTCGTTTTGTAGACAATAATCGCATTTAAGGCTCTTCTGGTTTGAGTCCAAGACGTGTACTAATGGCTGCTCTTCGGAGATGACATCACCGACAGAATACGATTTATTTGACTTCGATTTTGCCATAAATTATAGAATTGAAATACTTTTGAGTTATGTTCGCAAATGTTTGAAAGAAAGAGGACTGGAAGCAATTGAAAAGTGCTATTTTTAGCATGCTCACTTATGCCAACGAATCGCATCTATTAATATTCCACTCAATTCTTACGACACATCGATTTAGTTTCAAAATTATCATAATTCGGGGTCTTTGACATCAAAAGAATTGCTAAGAATAAAAAGATAAATCCCAGATAAAAAGGACCCATCACAACCTCGATTAAAAATTCCATATTTGTACTAACGTTAAATTATATCTTCAAAATTTTGATTCAATCAAGAATAAAATGATTTAGGATTAATTTAAAAAAAGGTCAAAGTTAACTTAAACTGAGTGTAAACAACTTTTTAGTGGAAAGGACCCGGATCTCGGATTTCTGATTTAATCCAAGATTCAGAATCTTAACTTCAGATTAAGTTTTGTAAGAAATCTATTGAAATAATTTTTCCAAAGAGTGAACCAAAGGTTGAATTTATAGCTAAAAGTTTTTATAAAATGAAATTATTAGAGGTTTTTGTGTTTATTCATATATTCATCGATTTCAGCCTAACTATGGGTAGAGTTTAAATCAACAATGTATTCAAAACTGGTGATTAAATTCTATTTAAGACATCCAGGTAAATATGGTGGATACAGATATGACAAAAGATCAAGGTAAAGTTAGTGGAAAGCAAAACCAACTTTACTCAAATTCAGGGAAAATGCATTCCTCATTTATTGAACGTTTGCCGGGTGAGCTACAAGTAATTGATCAATATTACAACCTAGGTGATGTATATTTTCAGTTTCTTTCTCAGGTAATGAGTCCCTCCATCTAAACAAAGTGGGAACACCTCATGAAAATAAAACGCGAAGTTATCAAAGTTCTGATTACAATATTTCAGTTCAAAATGGAGTTCAACCCAAAGAAGATCCAAACAAATCACTAATTGGTCCCAAAGAAGATCCAAACAAATCACTAATTGGTCCCAAAGAATATCAAATCATTGTATTATTTCTCTCGTGTTTTTCCACTTTGGCTACTCTTGGTCACCCGCATGTCTTTGCTGCCGCCAATTGCTTTGGTTTGGGGACTCATATCACTGCCTATATTATTGAATTGATGCGAGCTAGCTCATCTCAAAATTAGATTATTTTATATCAGGATTTGACATAATTTGAATTTATTTATCTTTCACTCAATTAAATCAATTGTTTTCATTAGTTTTTAATTTTTAATACCCAATTCATTTGACTGTCATTTAATTGTTTTAACCAATTCGAAACATACCCAGGTATTTCATGTTTGTCTTTTGCCATGAAATTAATGATTTTCAAAACAATCCTTTGATTTATTATCAATCGATTAAAAGTTATTCAATTTTATTGCAATTTAATTGTAATTAAAATCATAATTAAATTTCTATAAACAACAGTAAAACTCACAAAAACTTAATAAAAAATCTGTCAAAAGGAATAGAATCGGAATCTTATTCTGTGCCCGAAATTGCGGTCAAATATTTATATAATTACAAAGAAAACAAAATTATAGTTCAGTTAATTCATTGATAATTATTTATATTATATTTTATATATATTTATATTATATATAATTCTTTTGAAAAACTTCTGAAACTTCTGTTGTTTAGTTGCCATTTAAGGGTCGGACGGAATGTCGTATCGATAGCTCTTCTCTGGAATGTCTTTGAGAGTGTCTTCGGTTTAGTCAACAAATTGTTTGATTATCTCAGAAATGATTTCGTTTAATGTTTTTCAGTCAGACTTTGAGTTTCACTATTTGTCACATTTTCGGTAGAATTCGAGTTTGTATTCGATATACGAGACTCCAGATTGAGATTCCGGTAAATTACAGGGCTATGAGTGGACACAATTCAGATGATTAGATAATAAAACAGAAAAGTTGTCCGAAATATTACCGAATCGTAGACCGAATCGCGTGAAAGTATGCGGAATACGAAAGTACTTCTCATATAGAGGCCGATCGGTATTCGCCAGTTGGGAGTGTTCTCCGGCACCAGTATGTGGTCGGTCGAGCTGTGGAACGATTGCGGAACATTATCGGCTCCGTCTTGAGTGGACGGACATGTGGTCGGCTGGGTTTTGGAGGCGCAGTGGTCTACTTTCATGTGTTGGTTCAGACTATAAAAGACACAAATTGTCAAAAACTATCCAAAGAGGGGACGGATACTATGTTTACCTGAACTGGAGGGTCACGTATTCGAGTTCCATATATTTGGAGAGTGGTATCAAATAATTGAATTTAGGACCCGAGCCCTGAATACACTGCAATGTATTGCAATACTGGCGGCCAATCGTTGCGTTCAATTCAATCAGTTTTATTGTGTCCACAGATTTGGACAAATCCTTTCGCGGCAGAGAATTGAACGCCGAGTTCTTGGGATGGGGTTCACTGGTCTCACGCTTTTCACGCGAGTGTTTCTCCGGGTATTCGTTCTGACTCTGGAGGTCGACTGACCCGTATTTCACGGCAAACGTCTCGTCCACACGTTTTTTAGCTTCAATTGTGTCCGGCGTTCGCGTAAAGCTATGGTTTACTGTGGGCTCGCTGTCGATCTCCCTGTTCAGTGTGTTCGGGTGTTGCAGATCACCGCTAGGAGTGTCCGGAACGAAGCGAGCCTTAGAGTACGGGTCATATACCTCATGGGATTCAGTATTAGACTTGGAATCCGTATTCTTATGAATCGACAAATTGTTATCATTAGACATATAAGTCATGTAATGGTTGGTCGAACTCGAATACGGCGTCGACTGAGTAGAAGTGGTGCTCCTCTTAGTCTGATATCCACTATCACTACAACAGTGTGTCGGACAGGAAGTGATGACTGAATTGATGTCCAGACAACTGTACGGAATGCCCAACACTTGTGGTTTGAGTATTGGTATTGATGTCGGTCTCACTCGAGTCGATGAAGAAGGGCTTTGACTCGAATGGACACTGTTTTGGGTCTTATCTGCAAAGACAATAAAAATGTGTTAATCAATGAACAGCCGAAGAAGTGCTCCGATTCTGACCTCTATTAGGATTATGTCTTTTATCAGTTGACTGCATAATTGACTGCGGGTCGGGATATGGGGCCGAAGTGATCACATATGGGGGCGAAGAATGAGAGTATGGATTATACGATGGATTATATACAGGATTATAGGAGTGGTCGACAGTATTTGTCTGCGACGGGTACGGGTTTATGCTCTTTGAGTTCGATGTCTCGTGAAATGGGGCGGGAATTGAATGGTTGTGTCGCCGATGATATTCCAATACATATAATGTTGCGATCGATGCCAGGCTTTAGAAGAGAGGAAACCCATTGAAATTGATTGCATTCAAAGAGATAATTGTGTGAAACAAGTGTCTGAAGACTCACCAAAAGGCCATAATTAATACTAAGATCATAATAATTGATTGGATGAATCGATTTGTGCAAAATGTGGGCATTGAAGACATGCCAGTGTTTCGGTGCTTATGGTGTTTATTACAGTTTCGTCGGACATAACTGTTGGACAATAAAAGAGACAATCAATTGATTGAAAGACATGGATCGGGACATACTTTGAATGACAGGTAACAGTGCTTCCGCTGGCGATACTCGAGGTCGAGATCACACTCTTGATTGAGTCGAAGCGATTAAATTTACTCAATTTGTTGTTAATCCGCTCCAACTCATCGATTCTGGTCTCGAGATTGTCCGTCACTTTACACAACTCTTTGACGGCGCCGACGTTTTCCATAAAAATTCTGTCCTTATTTACAACTAGGAAATTCTCGATTGTCTCGCCGTCGGCCATCACTACATCGCCGGTCTCTTTGACGGCGTCGGGCAGTATTTGTTGCACTTCTTGGGCTAAAACACCGGTGTCTGTGATCTCGGCTTCGCTGAGACCGACCTCTTTGGCAAACTTGGGAGTGAACTGATAGCGAACGATACGCATATTCTGGACATTCTTCAGCTGCTCTTTAGTGTCCACTTCTTCGATGTTCTGTTTGGCCCTTTGGTCTGAGGGCTGTATTATATGACCCGTCACTTTCACATTGCCGTAGACCACAAGCGACTCATCCGGACGGTCAGTGTTGACGCCGACCCGTCCCGCGTGGTATATAGACTCGGGTGAGTGGCCCTTTTGCCAGGATAACTCTATGTCGTTCTCGAATTGGCCCGGATTTGATGCCTGAGTGTTGAGTAAAACCAATATTTAGTTCAATGAATAACAGAAATAATTGTGGTTTTAGTCAAACAATAATCAAATCAACGGAAGTGTTATTCGAATCAATAAATTGAAGAATAAGTGGTTCCGCTCTAATGGTCAGTGAATTGTGGTTTCCCAACACATACCCGGACTATAATCCGTTCGGATGCGTGCGCTATAATAGGATAGGACAGGTCGGGACCGACGTGTGCATGAAGTGCGACCACCAAATAGAAGTATCTCTGATCCGGATTTGGTTTTCCCTTTTTTCTCATATTATTAGACGTCGTTTCGCTGAAGTGGAGCCGACCAACAGTTGTCTTCGAGACCTGATCCGGATTCAGTTCGACTCTTAATTAGGGAAATATAGATTCAATTAGTGAACGGACTGAAAGGGAAGAGCGATAAACATACAAAACCGGATGAAATGCTTTTTTGCTTCGGTCGCTCTGCGACTGTTCCACTTTTATGGTCTGTGTCGGGGACTCCACTTTAACCCCATAGAAGTGAAGGTAAAACGTATCGATTTTCTTAATCCCGTCCGTCGTCTTGACGAACACGGGTTCGCCAATGGGCTGGATATGGACCGTCACCTGAAAGTGATTCTTCTTCTGACAGACGAACGCGTCGTCAGCGTTACTGAAGTTAAAGCCTTTGTCGGCGTCGACCCTATAGTTGGGCGGAGGTCTGCATTCGTATAGAAAATACATTAGTCTCTGAGTGATAGGAAAGGCCTCTTAAACATACAATTCTTTAAGGGTTGCGTCACATAAGACAGAGAAGGGACTGGGTTGGAACAGCTGGAAACGGATGCATTGGTATACAGAGTCTAAATAGAGCTGTCCGTCCGGCCCGTAATCAAAGTACTCTTCATCTCCGGGCACTATCATTGAAGTAGTCGTATGCGCGCTATTGTTCGATGTGTTTGGTTCGGGGGACAGACCGTCCGGTTCCTGTTTGATGTGAACAACGCCTCCGTTCATCATATTTGTGTTATTCGTGTTCTGTTTGGCAGAAATCTTCCGCTTTTTGCTCTGTTGGCCATTAGTTGGTTGGCTCTGCTGTTCGGGAGAACTGATGCACTCACACGCGGCTAAATAGTCATCGGTTGTGCTGTAAAGGGTGGTCAGGTGGCCAGCGGCCGGCGACACCATTCCCGTTGCTACAGGAGTGGCCTGAATGCCCAATGGACCCGGAATAGTAACCATTTGGTTGATTGGCGGCACTTCTTGTGGGATGAGTGTCACCGGATGTGGATGTGGATGAATGGATGGAAGTTGAGTAATGGGTTGTTGGGGCTGTCGTTTGCATTGAGGAACAGTTAGTTTCAAGAGTCAAATAAAACAGATATTTACCGAATGATGAGGAGGTGTTATCGTAAGACTGGTCTCGTTTTGTGGCAATAGTTGTTTGAGTTGATTGTGATTAAGGGGAGAGTTATAGTTAATGAACTGTTTCATGGGATCTACGGTCTGTCCCAACATTATGTCTGAAGGATTGGCGACTGACTGAACACTATTAACACTATTCACAAGTTTGTCGTCATTTAATGGCGAAAATGGCGGTTCTGAACCGGAGTCGGGCGGAGAGTCTGGCAGATGATGACGGGGGTGACCGTTGGAATGCTGTTGCTGAGCGCCGTCTGCTCGGGGTTGTCCCTTATAGCCTATATGAGTTACAGTTACCGCAGTGGTGGGCGGCGGATGTGCTGTCACTGTTTGGCGCAGATGTGGATGAGTTGTTTGTGGACTGGAATGCGTTAATGGCTGAGATTGGGTTAAACTAATTTGTGGCTGTCCTCTGATCTGAGATTTCGGCGATTTATTGCTATTATTCACAGCAAGTGTGACAGTAGTTGTAGTTCGTGGGGCCGGCGTCGGGGCGGGCAGTGTCTGACCAGCGAGTTGTTGCTGTAGTGACGCAACAACCTGTGCCCCTACAGGAACGGTAAGTTGTGCCGGAGTTGAAGACTGAGCCGAATGTACTTTAATAGCACTGCGAGTGGCCTCGTCTAGTCTGAGATCACCAGTAACTAAAGCCTCTTGGAAATAGCTAAAAACAAGAGTGATCAGGGTTAAAAGTTTGGATAAAACTCATATAAGTTGTCAAAATGAACAAAATGAACATGGCAAATGTTAGACTCAAATCTTCTCAACTGTTATGAAACGGTTTGTTGTGAAGGTCTGCTATAAATTATGGATATCTGTCAATAGGTTTTATTCTTGGTCTCAAAACTGGGATTTCCATTATTGCGAAGATTGTTATCGACAATGAGTTAACAGATTTATTCAATTAATTATTATTCTTATTATTTGTGAGTAATTAGTAGTGCTTTCGATCGGAAATCGTTCTGTTTTTGGGTAAATATTTGGACAAATTTTTTATATGCCTTGAAATCTATGCCGTTATTAGGCTTTTCACTCAACTCAAGGAATGAAGAAATTGTTATTCAATTCAAATGATTGACAAAAATTACACAATTAATAGAGAAATGCGATAATTAATGACAATTCCTATCAAAATGACCCAATTGTGTGAATAAAATCTTTAATTGATTTGCTTTTGTTGGGCATTGCTTTCAGAGTTATCGAGGAAAACAAACAAAAATAAGGCTTTTTTCGTATACTTTTTCGATTATTATTTACTTTTCGCCCAAAACCGCAAATAAATTCTTGTTTTTCTTCGCGAAAGGTCTTTGAGAACAAAAATTTGCCTGAAATTCACGACAAGAGCCATAATGTAATTCTTTAATAACATTGACATAAATGTTACGTTTGATTAGAAACCAATAGATTTTTGGAAACAAAAGCCAATATTGTTTTGATTTGAGCCTAAATCGAGTTTTTTTTGCCAATAATTAAAACCGAAATTTCGATTAACTCATTAACGGGATTAGAATTGGTTCGGAATCGTTTCAAAGTTGAATAAATCAAAAACAAACAGTTAATTGAATTTTTTGTTTGTTTATTGGATTTAAAGAAAAATAATTAACGAGGAATAGTGTCTGAAAAAAGGTTTGATTGATTTGGAAACTGTGTGACTAATGATCTGAATCATTAAAAACAGATTTTACAAACAATCTAGGCACAAAAGCCACTACAGGTCTTATCAAAAGGCGATTTATTAAATTACTTAAACCGAAAATTTTGGCATTTATTCACTTATTTATCAATTTTCGTATCGGTTTTCAGAAAAAAGGTTTTCAATAAAACTCTTATTCAACTCAAAACTTATGAAAACTGATCCAAAACTTCGACATAAAAATGTTTTCCAACAAATGTGACGCAAATAATACGTGAAATGAATTTTTTCAGATCAGATTTGTTTCAAAGAAATTCAATGAATGGATGGAAAGCCCAGAATAGAAATCTGTAAATCCTTTCCGATGAATAAAAACTATATTTAAAACAGGACTCAGTTTCCAACTAATTATAAACTAATCAAAAATATTAATCACAAATTGGAAAATGAAACTCAAAGTGGAAAAAAATTAATGGTAATCATTATGGTATTTCTTTCCAATAGTGACGAAAAATTAGCCAAGGTAAAAACTCAAATTACCAGACATTACAGTTGTGTTTACAGACTTTGAACTATAATTTTCTGAAAACATTTACTCTTAAATAATAAGTGAATTCCCTTCTAATCGACTCGAAATCCATTAGACATCACTGAGAGCTAACATTTTTTTGAGCTGGATATTCAACAAGTGTGGTGTGAATCTGGCAAAAAAAATGGGACTATATTCACAGCCAAATGACCAGTTAATGGATGAATTTAATTGATATGTCGAACATAAGACACATTCTCTTCGACAACATTTCAATAATAGTTGGCTTTTATTTAATGACAACATTCAAGTGATATAAATTGAATGCAAAAAATTTATTACTCAAATTGAAATAAATCTTTGAATAATGCATTGAAATTACAGAGAAATTGGTTTTTAATTGAGATCAGAGACCCATCCGAGACATCTCTACTCCCGTGTTATCGTTCTGTCGATAACTTTTTCTTTTCCGAACTGTATTTTTATGATCTGTTTGTTGTCATCTATTTTTTGCCACGAAATCAATTTTCGACCAAAATATATGCCAAACGTTAGGATTAATATAAATGACATCTTTTTATAGATAGACTTTTTTGGCCAAAAAAAAAGAAAATAGATTTCTATTTCCAGATAAGTGATTAAAAAAAAGTATCAGTGCAAGTTTGTCTATCGAAATCGAAGTGAGGCCAAAACAATTCATCCAAAAATACTTTTCCCGAAACAAAACTGGTCTTCAAATTGAAACCAAACGACTAAACAACGAAACATTTTGTCCCAAAAATTAGCGAAAAATTTCAACTCATTTCCCAAATGATATCAATACAGAAAAAAACGATAAAAAAAACCTCTAATTATATATTCGGGCGTCAAATGGATTGCATATCAAACCCAATAAGTTTGGAGAGGAATAGCAATCGAGAAAAAGTTGATGCCTTTGATAAATGCGAAAGAAATGACTTTTTCACTCTTGGTCTACACTTTTACACTAAAATATAGTCTTTCGTTATTTTAGACGCGATTTAAAGACAAAGAATCAACTCTTTTATGGTTTGTCACAATTAGGGCGTGAATTGCGAAGTGATTAAATACAACTAATTTTTTCAACAAACTATCAAATTGTTTGCTTATTTTCCATCACAAGTGAGCAAAGAAGAAGAAAAGATTACTTTTTTCTCCACATTGAGGTAGTGCTAAGTGAATGGGCTGTCTTTGGAGTCAATTTTCAATTAACTTTTCTTTATTTTAAAACTCAATTCAAATTAAAAGTTATTTATATTTATTTAATATGCGTTTAATTCAAATTTAGTTCAGAATAACAGTGAGATTTGTAATAATTTAGCATGTTAAATATGGAAT
>JAQGBD010001889.1:0-12616 GCA_034698165.1 Punctoribates punctum | reverse complement strand
TCTCTCTCTCTCCTCTTCTTCTCTCCCCCTCTCCCCTCGCTCTCTCTCTCTCTCTCTCTCTCTCTCTCTCTCCCTCAATATAAAAGTATAAAAGTCATTATTATTTTATTGGTATAATAGTTGGAATGAATCCCTGGAGTCAAATAAAATTGATTTCATTGAAAGGCAGTTAAAGTGGACTGAATTCTAGCAATTGAGACGATTTTCTAATTCTTTTGATTTGCTTTTAAAGTTCAAACAATTTACTGAATTAAAGTTTAAGAATAGAAGAGTAAATACAGTAAATAATTGCTATGATTTATATAATGGATATAAAGCAGAGTTAAGGCAAAAGTTAATTATATTTGTGTTAACTGTTTATGCGATACATTTGAGAGCAATTTCAGCGCAAAATCGCAAAACGTTTATTGATTTTTGGCCTAAAATTCGTAGTGATTCCGAAAGAGTAAACGATTGATGACTAAAAATATAAATATATGGCGAATATTCATTTACCCCTTCAGACATCAGTTGCCATTTGACCAGAAAAATGGTGACATATCTTCCATCCAACCATAGCTTAGACATAGCGGACATATACAGCAATAATTCAACGGATGCCAACTGCTATGAAGTTCCCGCACACCATATACTGTTCCAAATGGCAAATATTTGTTTCATATTATCGTATTCCATACCAAACGGCAAATATTGTATTTTATTTATGCACTCAATGTTAACATTGGGCTGTTTTCTGGTGTCGACCTGGGCCTGGAATTTGGTCTGTGGCTCAACCCTGTTTACCTGGTACTTCACATTCATGCTCATCAATTTGGGACAAACCTTTTACCTTCTCTATTGTTTGCGTCAAATCAAATTCCCGAAAGAACTCGAAGAAATCTATGAAACCCTATTCGAGCCAATTATGGTATCGCGAGCTCTGTTCAAGAAATTGTCGGCAATTGGACAGATCATGATATTACACGCGGGAGAGGCCTATGCTATGGAGAACCTGACCAGAACTGACAGATTAGGTCTTCTAATCAGCGGAAAGTTAGTTCACTTTAATATTCATTTTTCAAAATATATTTTATTAATTTTTGTATTGTTTATGAATAGAGTGAACGTCATATCAGGCAATCATTTCCTACATTGTATTGAACCGAAACAGTTCTTGGATTCACCCGAATTCGAGAGCAGTAAATCAGGTAATGAAGAAAAATTCAAAGTATCGCTGATAGCGGCCAACACCTGTCGGTACATCTTCTGGCAGCGACAGAATCTCGAATATCTTCTCATAAAAGAACAATTCTTGACATCAGTTCTCAGTTTGCTGTTAGCCCGAGATATCACTAATAAACTCTATGCCATGAATGAAAAGGTCAGTTATGTATATTTTTTTGGAAGAACATTAATCCACAAAAGGATTTAAAAATGATGTTCACAATAAATAATCACTTTTTTAAATTTCATAAAATGTTTTCCGGAAATTAATTGATTTTTTGAACAGATTGTGGCAGAAAAGGGTTCACAACTGGACATTCGTTTGCCAATAATAATCACTTCTTTATGTAACTCCACTTCAAGCGGTTCCCACGATAGAGCAGAATCACCGGCCAGTTCCAGAGGTGGCTTTCATGAAAGGGATCGAATCCCACCTCCAATAATGATCTTCAAAGGTTCCCGAAGCAAAAGCTTACAGACAAATAGCTTGGGAATGCCGGTTAGCGCCTCTCCACGACTGGCCACTCGGGCCGCAGCAATGAAATTGTCGCCCATAAGGGATACCAATGATCTCAATCATATCAGCGAAGAAGTGAATATAGACCTCACACCTTCTCATGGCGTCAAATACAAGACTCATAAATAGTTAACTTTCATATCAAATGTCCAAATAATCATAAATCGTCTCTTCATTCAAACGAATATCAAAATAATCTATGATTTGCTTCAATTAACAAAAACAATGAATTTATATATTTATTATTAAAAGTTTATATAAAGTTATTTATTTGTATATATATTTGTAATCTGTGGTCGCCGTCAGCCGTCAGTCGCCGTCCGTTTGTTTAGTCTGTTTGCCATATGTTTCAGATATTCCTACAACTGATAGACTTTCTAAAAGTCAAGTTTTATGTAAATAAATATTCTGTTATATAATAAAAATATATTTATTTATAAATAAATTTATGTCTTTCACTATATTTTGAATTATTGGTAGTTATTCAAAGCTATTGTTTAATAAAAGACCATGATAATTGATCATTGACAATTTGGAATTTTTATCTGTTCAATGGGAATGTTTAACTAGAAATCAAAGATAATGATAATTAGAATAAATAAATGAACTGACAAATGCAAAAATCAGCTCATATTTTATGGTTATTATGTAATTTAAATATTCACAGACAAATTGATAGGCTAATACTCATGGTCACATACTAAAACTTTTATTGAAAGCTAACTGGTGAATTCAATATAAAGAGAATCGTTGATCATACCTTGATCATTGTAAATTCGATATCTTTTCGGTATTCTTTCAATTAATTATATTTTGACTCAAAGACTAAATAATTTGAGAATTTATTCAAAACAGACTGAAATCAAACGAAATATATGATTCGTTTTATGGAATAGTTATAAGCATAGGCTATAACCATAACTATAAACTATAAACATGCAAGAATAACAGTTTCAGGGCAAAAGTTATTGTCGTTAGAATAAAATTGTTATTTCGTTTTCATATCAAATATTGAGGAATTCGTTTCAATTGTGGAAATATTTCAAATATAATGGAATTTTTTTATATAAAAAAATATTTGTCAGTTATTTGGAATAATATATGAACTTTGAATGAATCAAAATTCCTTCAATTGGTTTAATCGATGACAAGAAGAAAATATATTTTTCTTTGAAAATGTGATGATTTGAAGGTATTTTCAATAAAGTGTCGAATAAATTGGTATTTAAGTGGAAATTAGTGGCAATTATTGCTTCAAATTTGATCTAAAAGTAGAGTCTATTGAAATAGTTTTTGAACTAAATCTTGGTTTTGATCTGAAGTTTGAGTGACAGAAGCAAAATATAAACAAAACATTGAAAATTGGGTCAGGGATTGAATGATTGAGTGACTGAGTGAAGATCACTTCCGCATCTCATCATTGGATAACACTTTCAATTGTTCTCTAAAAGTGGAACTCTTTTGGCAGTGAAGCGAATGCAGAGATTTTCAGTTCAGCACAGATTCCCTTTTTTATGTCAAATACATGACTCTAAGTGAGAGTTCTGAGGGCTGTCGGCTTTGGCAGAACGGGCCGAAGGACACCACTCTATAGATATTCGATATTAATAACAGATCAGTTGATATTCAAGAATATGTTTGGCACCAAATTCAGCGCATTTCATAATCAACTTACTTATGGATGTAATAGACTCTACCCTTTCAACAATTTCTCCGAATTAGAACGCATCTCAATTATAACCCTGATAACTTGAAAATGTTTATATTGTGGTCCTTATCAGTTATATTCTATTTTTCCTGTTTTGAAGTAACAAATGGTTTCATTCAAGTAATTGATCAAAAAGTGAGCAGAAGTTCAATACTTGGAAACTTTTCTGACATTATAGCTGACATCGGAGAAGATATTCTGCTTGAGTGCGACCAAAGCAACGATAGTTACACTTTTGAGTGGTATCGCAAAGAAGAAAACTGGTTCGACAGCCAATTAACTCCCAAACGGATCTTTTCCAGCGATCGATATTTACTGATCAATGAGAACAAGGTTTCCACAGTTCTCTACAAATGCATTACAAGAGAATATTCGGGAAATAATTTGATTAAATCGTATAAACTATATATCGATCGATTGCCAAAAAGCCAAAGAGGTTTCAAAACATTTCATTTCTTTTTCATTGTTTTCAAACTTTTTCTCAATTATTTAGATATTCGTAAACGAAGATGTCTTCCACCGAAATGCAAGGTTAGACTTATTTTTACTCAAAACACTAAATAATCGGTGAAAATATTGGGACAGCCGTATGCGACAGTGGGGGAAGCAAGGTGCAATCGGGTCGTTCTTAACATAACTTACCCCCAATCACAACACGGATATAACAGAAGTACTAATGTTTGGGGAAATGTCTTATGTAATGATGAAATCGGAGGCTTTCAGATATGGGTTGTCGGCCACGGAATACTTAAGAGGTTTTTGCCGCGTATGTCAGCCCTCAACACATCCTTCCTATAAAAGCTGTTATTTATTAAAATTCTGTTTTCAGACGATATAATATCGATCGAAAACTTGACCCCAGGAAAGACCTACTGTTTCAACGGTTGGGCCTATAATTCTTGTGGAGCCGGACCTGTGTTCACATTGGAAGGGGTGTGCGCTGAGAACAGTCTGGAGTGTGAGACCACGTCTACCGATCACTGCGAGTATGACTTCGAATATGAGTTCGAATAAACTCTTTTCGTTTAAACCATTCATAAAATATTTTTCCTCAAAATTAATTCATTTTTTATTTTTGTGATAAAAATTATTTAAATATTTTTGATTTCATTTAAATATAAATTCATTTAATTAATAAATATTGGAATCAATTAATTAATTGTTTTTAAACTTTTTATTCTTTTTTCGTTTGTTTGACAAATCATTGTCTTTACTATCTTTGAAAGACTCGTCACTCAGTTTTCTCTTATGAGGTTTAGAGTCATCAGAGGAGTCGGGTGTCGGCTCCCAAAGTGCTGACCGAACAAACCGTTTGGCGGCGTTTTTGTCTAATTTCATGGCTTTTTGTTTGTCTTCTATTTGTTTAACTCGTTCTGCATAAGTCTTAAGGCGTGTTATCTCACCTTTGATGGGATGTTCTCGAGGGTCGACTCCTTTGGTCGTCAAATAGATCCAAAACAAAGAGTTTATGGCATAAGCTTTGGTCAGTTCGACCTTCGCTTTCAAGAGTGGATTTAGTGAAGAGTTCTTCTGATTATTGCAATTATCGGTAAATGTGTCCAAACATTGTTTCAAATCGACTAACGATTGGTGTAATTCACTCATCGGTTGTTTCATTTCCGTCGGAAAGTCTTCGCTATTCAACGAATCCATCGATTATTTGAATTTTAATAAAAATGAAATCAAAATCAGTTTCAAAACATAACTCGAATCACATGTTAAGCAAAACCACTAAATATTGGCGTAATTTATGTGAAAACCATTTATTTTGGTCCAAACGATGACAAGAATTCAGATTTAATTCAAATATTTTTGAGAACAAATCAAAGTAACGAAAGTATCGATAATTTACTGTAATTATGGCCGAAAAGACTGAATATAAACTTTCGGCCGAATCTGAGCTCCGCTTTGAAGTGGAAGACGAGACCGTTGTCTGTGAATTGAGGTCAGGTTTGGCCGAAATGTTTGGCACCGAACTTATGAGAGGACATAAATACAGTTTCCGAAGCGGTTCCAAAGTTGCGGTCTTCACATATCACGGCTGTGTTATTGAGTTGACCGGCAAACCAGACGTGGCCTATGTCTCCAAAGAGACTCCGATGACATTTTACGTTAATTTAAGCGCTGCGTTGGAAGAGCTCAGACTCAATGCTCAGGAAAATGACAGAAGAGGGCCAACCGTTATGATTGTGGGACCGTCTGATTGCGGAAAATCCACGCTTTGTCGCATTCTATTGAATTATTCGGTCAGAATGGGCCGAACCCCTATGTATGTGGACCTGGATGTAGGCCAGGGCTCTATTAGCATCGCCGGAACTATAGGTGCGGTGACAGTGGAACGACCCGCAGATGTAGAGGACGGCTACTCATTGGTGGCTCCCATTGTCTATCATTTCGGACACACGGGTCCGGCGGAAAACATAACTCTGTATAACATTCTAATCAAAAGCCTCTCCGAATCGGTTCGACTGAAACTCGAAACCGAAAAGAAGACGAAATATTCGGGAATTGTTATCAATACCTGCGGTTGGGTTAAGTCAGACGGATATCAGTCAATTATCAAAGCCTCCAAAGACTTTGACGTCGATATCATCGCTGTTTTAGATCAGGAAAGACTGTTCAACGAATTGGTCAGAGATGTGGCCAAAACAGTTAAGGTATGGCTTATGGCTATCCATTAAATACAGTCTCTAACTATTAATTTGGATATTGAGGTCATTTTTACGCCAAAAAGTGGTGGCGTTGTTGAGAGGGCCCGAAAATTCCGAATAGATTCGAGGGATGCCAGAGTGCGCTGGTATTTCTACGGCAGCTCCAAAGCGGGACTCTATCCCTACTCTTTTGAGGTCCCATTTAGTCAGTTGCGTGTCTACAAAGTGGGTGCTCCTAATCTGCCCGACTCTTGTATGCCTATCGGTATGAAGACTGAGGACAATAAGACAAAACTAGTGTCAGTGCCGCCAACAGCGCAGACTCTGCTTAACCACATTCTCTCGGTTTCAACGGCCACTTCGGTCGAGGATAACCTCAAAGTAATCGAATCTAATTTATTTGGATTCGTTTGTGTGACAACTGTGGACACAGAACGACAAGTGGTCACACTTTTAGCGCCACAACAAAGACCTTTGCCTTCAAATAGTATTTTACTTCTCTCTGAAGTTCAGTTCATGGATTCCCATTGAGTTCATTGGTTTCGCACAGCATCTCATTATTCACTCACTTTTTTAACTAAATTTAATTTCGCTCTAATTTTCATATATTTTACACAAAAAATATTGAAATTCAAAAATAAATTAAAATTATTTTCAAAATAAATCAATTTTCTGTTTATTTGTATTCTGTTCTCATATTTATAGAAAAATATATTAAATATTAATTGAATACAATATTCAATCGTCGGTTCCGATGAAAGCTCACTTCAAATAGCAAGGTAACCAAGATTATAGCTATAACATAGATAAATCATAATACATTATATTGAACTAAGCCTGACATGGCCATTGACCAAGCTCATCCACCTAAGAGAGTATTTTGTCTAATTTGATGCTTTAGGGGGGTTCCCAACTATCCCCTCCCTGGCGATGCCCGAACTAAACCCTAATAAGTCGAGTAATGAATTTTAGAGAACAATGTATTCTTTGCTTAATCTGATATTTGTGGAGATAAACGAATTTGTAGATCGTATCTGAACTAGGTTATTCTTTATAGTCAGATAGTATCAAATTCTTTTATAAGCAGATTATTATTCGCGAATTATTTGGTAATTAATAGCAGTGTGTTGTGCAATATAAATGACAAAGGGTGTCAAATTTTCTTTTCTTTGAAAAATAGGTTATTTTCCACCTGTGCTGCAAATATTGAATAAAAGCATTAATTAATAAAACAATGAGTTTCCGAATCGAAATCAAATTATTATTAATAATAGATTCGTGTCTTCGACTCAATTATTATCGATTTGACTGAAAGTTAAGCCGACTTTAATTCAATTATTCATTTGCTCCCAAACTAAGCGTTTCTTCGATTGTTTGATTCAATTGATTCCGTTTCAAATCATTGATAAGCAATCATTTTTTCAATTATCAAAAGCTTATCAATATTGGTGGGGAACAATTGTTGCTTGATTAATTATGAGTCAATAAACCAGACTAATTGCTAAATATTAGAATCAATTCATTTGGAATAATTGTTTCAAATCAATACCAAAAATAGTGATACGTTTGAAATGTTTATTCAATTCCGCTCTAAGATTGAGATAATTATCTCATAAATGAAAGAAAAATAAAAATAATTATTGAGTTGTTTCTGATTTGTGTCTATTTTTGGAATCAAATAAAACAAATTCAAATACTTTTGCATCCAATTTGTCGATTCATTTCTCATCGATGAAACTAATTCTCAATAATTTAATGCTATTATTAATGATTCAATGATTTATCTATTAATATGATTGACGTTAATTTTAAATGTTCCAGGTCAAGTGCCCGGCCAGAAAATATTACATTTTTGTGTCACTTAAATAAATCTCTTAAAGACAGACACAAAGACTTATTTTATTAATATTTTTTAAATAAAAATAATAATTCATTTGATTATAAGTTGTGAGGAATTTATAACTTTTAAATTATTTATAGAAATTTAGAAAATGAGCCGAGTTATAGAGAGACAGATCATTTTCGACACTTGAATTACACAAACAAATACCGAAAAATTGGTCGAAACTCGAATAACTGATTCGAGATAACAATACTTTTCATTGTATTCATAGAGTATTTCAATAAACTTAAAGACCGAATATAATCGGCTTTAAAACTATTATTTAATAAAATTATAAGTTTTTTAGTTTACTTTGGATTTAGTGTTAACTTGAATTTGATTTAATAGTTTCGAAATTATTGACTTTAAAACCTTTTTGAGAGTATTTTCTCTGAAATATTTGGCAATCAGTTTATACTTATCTGTCGAACGAGTTTTGATTTATCCCACAAAGTGTTGTATCAAAGAATTTGAATCTTAGACATTTGAAATGCAAAAAAAAATATTTCGATTATATGTTTGACGAAAAAAAATGATTGAAATGATTGTAATTATAACAAAATTGTTGAACCATTGAAATGATGCCAAAAATGGTTATAAATGAAAACGAATGAGAAAATGAGAAAAATAAATAAAATCATTGGATTCCGAAGTATTTGCTATTAATTTATGAACTTTGAAATCCAGACTTAATTACTTTTATTGGCTTTTAATTTATCACTTATTTTAATACTCAATCATTAAACATAAAAATAAGTAATTTATTCAATGATTTTTTGATTTTACATATTTAAGCGAAGAAATATTTAAATGGTTATAAACAGAGAGAAATTTGAATTCTTTTATATTTTTAATTGAAATATTACATTAAGTGATGATTTGTAAGATGATCTTGTTCTTTTCATAAGATGGTGATATTTGAGTTACATTAGAATATAATTTAAGTTTCAATAGAAAAAGAGTGCAATTTATGGCACAAAATATATTACAAACGCCTAACAGTTGTTTCGATTGAATATTAAGAAATAATTATTAAATTCATAACAAATCTGTGAATTTATATCTTTCACAACAGTCTTAAGAAGTTTTATCTCTTTTTGATTTTCTTTTTGCAGACAAACAGAACATTAAGGAACCGACGATTAAAAAGACTCCAAAAGTCATACCGAAGGCGATGAACGGGTGCCAAAAGGGTCGTAATGATGATCCGGTTTGTTGACCGCCTAATACCATAAATAAATTGCAATAAATTTACTGACAAATGCTTTTCAAGTGTTTACCCTTATATCGGAACCACTTCAAAATGTTAGCTCTGGTTTGGAAACCACAGTCGGCTCTGACCAGAATTGCGTTTGGCTGTTGTACTATAGGATTTCGGCTACAAAGGAAAGGAGGGGAAAGGGTTGAATTGTTGTCAAACTCCCATCCAATTAGAGCCTCGTGAGCCCATCGCGCCGGTGAGCCGTTATTAAGCCATCGGGTGGCTAATGACATATCTTTGTAATGAAAGGTTGTGCCGGCGCTCAAGAATATAAGTGAAAGTATGATTCCCAGAGCTATAGCAGAGGTCGACCTCTTGTTAAACGTCCAGACGATAGCGATTGTAATCATTCTTAGTGTCAATAAATAGGTTAACATCAGAATCAGGTAAATAAATAGATTCTGATTCTGGAGACCAGCCATAGAACAGGCCGGCAGTGAAAACGCTACGAAAACTATTATCGCCGGAGGGATCGAATATATCAGTTTTGATATCAGATACGATGTTTTGCCATAAAATTGTAGATTCACTTCATTCAAAACATACTGTTTTTCCTTATGAACTAAAATTATAATCAAAGTCCCGGTAATTGAAAAAATAAATATCAGTGAAAATCAATGAACCGATTGTTTGGTAATTACCGGCATTCAGTTCAATCAGTAGTAAAGGTATTGAGAAAATAGTGAGCATCGCGTGATAGAAACCAATCCGATCCCAAATGTATTCCTGTTCCCGACCACTCCTCACGTGCCAGTATATCACTCCACACATCACTGACAGACACAACGCAACCAATACTTTGACGAATACATTGATTACATTATAAGGAAACGTGAAAATCAAAGCCCGACTATTGATAAGAAAACAAACAGTTTTACTAATTTTGGAGCAATTATTAGATTTGGACTCACATCCAAAGCGCCAGAAATTGTATTATAGGATTAACTCTTATCACTGGCGAAGGTGTTAGCGATGGCGGTCCCGGTGCTGACAGATCGCTGTGATTACGTCTGGAATACAATTCGACTAAACTCTCGATTCTTTGACTCGACTCAAGCATAGCCTCAGAACTTAAGTTGTCGAGGGTTACCAAATCCAAATAGTAGTCACTGGGGTTCTTGTAAGTTGGACAGGGAAAGTCTATTTGTGCGAAATATGACAACAGTTCACTGCGTTTCCCGAAATAGATAACTCTTCCCGAAGATATCAGTGCTATTCTGGACAACATTGTGAAGATTTCATAAGTCGAGGGACTGATAGTCATAATAACACACCGGCCGCTAATAAGAGCCCATTGTCTCAAATATTCAACTAAGAAGAATGTGTCAAAAATGTCCATTCCTTTAGTGGGCTGATCGAGAAGGAGTATATCTGTGTCTATCAATAAGTTAATAGCAATGAGGAGACGCTTTTTTTCAGCGTCTGTCAGGTCTTTAATAGCCGTATGCCTGACTTCGCTCAGCCCTAACTCCTCGAGGAGAGCATTGGTTCGTTTTTTCGTATCAAATGAACTCTTCTTCGCCGGTCTCTGAACCAGAGATGAGAAAAGTAATGCCTGTCTGGTAGACATGTCAGGGCATAAAGTGGTGTCTTGGCTCACATACGCCAATAATTGTGAGAGTCTTTCACTGTTGACAATCACTCCGTTCAGAATGAAATCTGCCTTAACGTTACCCTTACTCTTCTCGTAACGATTCGATAGTATATCCAAAATAGCCGTTCCTTCGTATTCTATGTTTGAACAGAGAAACGAAGGAAATGATAAATCATTTAATGATTTTAAGCTCTGATTATTCATTTGTATGACATTTACATCAAAAATAAATTGCATTACAATAGCGACGAAAACTTAATTGTTATTAACTGTGCTTTCAATTAATGGGCGAATGTGTCACTGGTTTTAGTCATTCCCTAATCGTGTGATTTAATTATTAATTAAAATGGATTATCGGTGAACCGCTTTTAGACAAACCATTATTGTTTAAGTTATGACACATTTATTATGATTTGAAGAATTTGGGTTAAGAACGATCTATGAGTGAAAACTGCTCTCAATTTATTAAAACAAAAAATTTATTATTTTTTCTTCAGATATAATAAATTATAATACTTTTGGCGTTTACTCTAATATTAAATAAAAAGGCGTTTAAAAAATAAGTAATCACTTCTATATCTGGTTTTCTTGTTTTCAATCCTTTTATTTTTCACATTTTTTTCTAATTTTTCCATATATTTGGATCAAAAGAGTCTATAATATAGAGTCTATATTTTGTATATTAACCTATTAATGGCAATGGAACAAGCTTAATTATTATTTCTGTTTCCCAAAATGTTTTTTTTAACTCCTTGAAATGGCCTGGACACACTTATATTCTCTGCAATCATTAAGTAAATGGTAGTTTAATCAAAACCATTTGAATGTTTTATTATATCTACTTATAAAATACTTCAAGGAAATGAATCTTGTTCAATTATCCACTAACTATGATTATATTTTTTCGACAAATTGAAATACTCTCTGAAATATTTTCATTTGGCCAATAAATTGAAGAATAAGAGGAAAAGGGAACTGAAGAATGACTTACTCTAGTCTTAAATGAACTGAAATCTCAAAGAGATTGGCGTAAAATTGTTTTCGATTTTCAAGAATACAAATAAAATTTTGTGATTAATCAAAATCTTGACATAAAATTTGATAACTCAAACAAATTGGAAAATTGTTTCAAATCAGAGATGAAGAGATTGGAACGGATGGGTCACCAGAGCATACCACGTACCCATGTTTTAAAAAATTTGCAGCTGAGCCAGAGATTAAAAAAAGAAAATAAAAGAAAGGTAAATTATGAGTTTTATGCCTGTTAGTTTATACCTTGAGAAAATCTGCTGCCTTTAACTCCCCCTAAGCTGTCCTTTCATTTCCCAGAATTCATGTAAGTTTTGAGAAAGAACAGCACATTTGAGGAGTTGAACCACTTTTAACATAAATGTTCTTTTCTTTTATGATTAAGAAGAATAAAACACAATATAAGAGAATAATTGGACTCAAAGGACAGTACATCGCATCGAAAGCAGCCTTTGGGCCAACATTTGCTCTGAACTCAAATGCAATGCAGAGAAAGAATATGAGTATTATATGACACCAAAAATGTTAATTCATTAGGAAATGAGTTCATAAAAATTGCGGAAACTCTTATTGTGATCTTCACACTTGATATTCACTAAATATTTATATGACCATTACTCTGCACAAACTACAAATAACCCAGGGTGATTTGCAAATAAAACTTCATTGTATTTATTTTACATAAAACAATGAATATTAAAATTCATGTTTTTCTACTTTTTTCAAAAAATTTGTTGAGATAATGAGTTTTTAAATAAATAGTTTTGAAAC
>JAQGBD010001888.1:0-12622 GCA_034698165.1 Punctoribates punctum | reverse complement strand
ATGAATAGTGAAAATCAAAGAATTTTCAATCCGGGACACCTAACGGTCCCGGCCGACCACCGGCCGGGACTATGCCCAAGACAGCCAAATCAGGGACAATCCCGGCTGGGCCGGGACGCCTGGTCACACTGGCTCTGGCATCGAATCGATGGTCTTTGTGTGCTCTGCTCTGCTGCCAGTGTTTTGCTGGTATTCCCATCCATTGCATGGCTTTCTCTTAATCATTACAAATGTGAAACAAATAATTCTCTCTCTTTTGAAGTGCAAAAAGTCTTTTCCAGACTCAGTCTTAAAGCACATCATATATGATGAGTGCAAACGATAATAGCGGCGATAATAGGAGCTTGGTCAACAACAATGTTAACACCGAGATTGTTGCAATTACTGTTAATCGAGATAATGACCAGGCAAGTTGCAAGTCATCCAGTAATAAGAGCCCCGTTCCCGACGCTATAAGTGGACAGAATAAGTCCGACGACAATGAAATCAGTCCAACAAATAAGTCTTCCAATAGAAATGCCATCAATTTTATGGGTAAGCAAGCTCATTTAATTGTTTTTATTCCATTATTCTAATATTGTTGTTGAAAATCGATTTGCTTGGTATTTTTTTTCCTACATTCCAAACGCCAAATAAGTTTTTCTCTTAGAACAGAATAAGTAAACGTTAGCCGTAATGAGGAAATGAACTTGCACAATTCCATAGATGCAATTAGGAAGGAATTCTTTGATTGATTAGTTTTCGCCTTTTCTTCATTCCTGGCCTTTATTTCGCTCTTTTTGTCGCACAGAATAAATATATTCGGTTAACGTATTTATAAATAGTTGATGGCTTTATATTGTGTCATGGTTGAATAGCGTAAGAAACTATTTGGCCATGCTTGATTAAACATTTAAGTCGCTACAGCCAGAGATGAGATAAGCAAGCTCTTTTTTGCTTTTTATACTTGGCATATTATTAATATAAATTTGAAATATAACTTGCATGCTTCATCGCTGATAGCAAGACATTATATCAAGCAAAATAACAAGATAAGTCTATTATGTTTTGCTTAACCCAGTTTAGCAAGATTAATTTTGTGGAAATTTATGCTGACTGAGTGCTTCACATAATACTTGAGATTATATGAGTTTAACAAGAGCAAAACTCAAGAATAATCGATCAAACTTGAATCGAGTACATCTCTTGCTATTTTGAATTATCAGGAATACTTCAATTAGTTAATTGAAGCTGCAGGGTGATTTCAATTTAATTCAATTTAATTAAATTATAGCTTCAGGACTACAAACATGACTTTTGTTAACCTAATTTAACTAGGATTAGAACAATTACCTTGCTCATAATCTCATCCGGGTGCTTATTGACTAAATCTAATATTTGTTACCTTGGTTGCTGAATCCTCTTTCATATTATTGCGGTTTAAATGGGATTTTTAGTCAGAAATAAAATATCGATTATTTGATAAAAGAAATTAAATATAGAATTGTACTGAAATACTGAAAATATGTCCTTGCTTATCATTTAAACAAATGAATTCATTTTCACCTTGTTTGCCAAAGTGCTAGGTTACTTTATTATGGTTTTAATCATATTCTACGGCTATTTTGGAAGTTTGATCAGTGATTTAATAACGAACCCAAACAACGCCAACACTAAAGCCAACGAAAAACTAAACAAAACAGAAATCATTTTAAATCAAAACTCAACTGAATTTGAGTCAAAAGACTCGATAACTAAAGACAATAAGTTTTACCGAAACATCACTTCGACGGAACTGATTGTTATCCTGTGGGTGACCATTGTTTACGGGTCGGCACTGCTTTTGTATCTTCGCTTTCGTATTCTTACACTGGAAAGGGATCCCAATTCCGAGAAGAATAAGAAGAAGGACAGCACTGAAGAGCTGAACGCATTCCTCGCCAGTAATCGGAAGAACCGGCGCTCCTTCAAAGACAAGATCCTTAACAACGAGGTTAAGGTGAAAGATGACAGCAATCAACCATTTTGGAAGAAATGATAATCTCATCTATGCAAATTAATAGAAACAAATATGAAAGTGCCCTGATCAAAACACACTCACAATAATCTGGATATTTTTCTCTTTCGTAAACAGTATTTTTCACTATTTGAAGAGTTCAGAACAAAATCCCATTTTAACTAGGTAAAATTCTAATGTATATAATCCCTGTTTGAAAATTTTATCAAATTCTTGCGCATCTCTGTTATGAATATTTGAATACATTCTATGACTTGAATTGTTTTTTTACACGAATTATACGGTTATTGAAAGTGAAAACATTTAATTTGTAACAAAAAATTATATTTATTTAAACGAATAAAACGATTGGTGAATACAGAATTGGGTCATGGTCATTTTTGAAATCTCGAATTTCAGAAATTCTACTCAAGAATTATTATTTTTTTTGTGTCAAAATGCGGTAAATGAATGAAAAATCGATTTCTATTGAATTCAGTTCAAATATTAAGCTTACTATTCATTTCTTAACAAAGACCAAGCTCAAATATTAAGAGCAAAGGGAATTACATGCTATTTGAGTCTCCTTAACCTTGCTATTGGCGCTTATCGAGCAGATTTTGGTGTTGCGCCAATTTATAGCCCAGAATCACGAATGTCATGAAATTTATAAATAGTTTATTAGATTAGAAAAGCATTTAAATAAATATTTTATTTCTTATTCCGAATGCTTTTTGAATACAGTTTTATACACAATATTTGACAAAATCATGTATTATGTGAATCCGTATATAACTTGGTTATTGTCCGTACGATTACACCTCTCTATAATTAACTTAATTACTTTGACCTCGATTATTTTTTACTCTGATAATTGCTCACGAATCAATGTGCATGGTTAATTTTAAAACGTGAATCACTATATAATTCATAGGAATATCCATAGAATCTATAAATCTATGAAAAGGTATATAAAAATCTATTGATTTATAATCTAATCGATTATTGATTCCTATATTTGTCAAAAACAGATGCTTTCGGTGACAGTCCTTTTGTAAGGACTCCCCACCCAGTCCTTGACCTTTCACCCAATGGTTTAATAAAAAGGGAAAAATCCAGTATTCAAATGATATAAGAAGTCAGAGCACATCCTAACTGACCAAATAAATTGACTGCAAAGCACAGGCCATTAGTCAGTCTATAAATATTTGATTAACCTGTGCTTTTATTAGACATAAATTATGGTGAGCAAGGTGGTTTGCCATTTGAGGTTAATTAACTGAATGTGTAATTCGTGGTATTCTTTGACATTTTAATCACTTTTTAAAATTAATAATTCATTTCTTTTTCTCATTTCATATAATCTTTTATTGAAATTCACATCAAATGAACGCAAAACTAGTGTTGAGTTCAATAAACTGAAAGACAATTGTTTTTATTCATTGATTTTAATGATTTTTAACGCAATTTATTTATTTATAAATTATTTGTTTTTTGTTTTCTTTTAATTTAAATTAATTAATAAAAAATATAATTAAAAACATTTTGTTTATTGTTTTAAAATTTGATTCATTGATTGTTTGGCGTAAACTTAAGCGTTCCCTTCAGGATATCCCTACACTTCTTGAGCTCAGCCAAAGCGACCATTGCCTCGTCGTCCTGTGCCAACGGCTCTCTGGCCAGCAGTCGCTGCAGGATCTCTAAGTGGTCCGACATATGGGCCCAACAGTAGTCGGTTTTGAGTTTTAGTTCGTTGTATTCTTCTCTTAATTGATCCGTTTCTTCGTCGGCCGGAAAATCGATGGACGATATGTGTGTCAACTCGTTGTTTACCTTCTTATTGATTGACGTCTTCTTCGCCGGATTGCTGGCTGTCGACGACTTTCGGCTTTCCATCGAATGCACGGATAGAGTGGTCGGTCTGACAGCTATTTGACCGTTGCTTTTGGGAGAAGTCTTTGCCGCCGGCGGTGGAAGTATCTGAGGTTCGCCGCCGCCCGGACTCAGATTCGGCGCGTTTGGCATAACTAATGAGGAATAGCCGACCGGTTCCGAGTAGTTCTGGTCATTAAATAAAGGAAAAACTAGTTATTGAAAATTCTGATCCATTTTTTGGTAAATAATTTTTGGAATAATTATAAAATGATATCAAATGAAAAGGATTTCGGAAAATGAAAAATAATTTTTGAGTAAAATCTTAAGAAATTAATTAAATTTTTTGTCATTTTTAGGAAATTATATAAATTTTGCCTAAATTTCAAATTATAACTAAATTTATAGAAATAATTAACAAATATCTGTACCAAAGGGTCTCTGATATGTAGTGCCAAATGAATTATGTAATGGATGTCCGGCACAGAGGGGTATCTCATCAAATGGTAGAGACATTGAGCGTAATCGGAGACCAGAAGCAGTTTTTTGATGACTAACAGCATTGCGGCGAAGATGTAGTCACACAACGCGAACCCGTCGGCGAATATGGCGTCCCATACGACCAGCAGGTCTTGCATTTGAAACTCCCGGCCGAAGAGGAGTCGCATCCAACGGATGCCATAAATTTGTGGCGCGATTTCCATCGACACCAAGTGATGGTAGAGCTCATAGTCCTGGCGGCGGACGATCTGCTCGTTAATCATCTTTAGTTTGACCCCTAATACTGAATACAAATTGGTTTCCGTCGGCGCTGAGAACGGCTCCAAATTCAATGACTCCGGCTATAGGTGAGAAGGAAGTGCCGCTTTTGTTATTCATTTTTAGATATGAAGGTGTGTTTGAGGACAGGGATAAAGAAAAATAATAATTCAAGTGATAACTCGTTTCTGTCAGACGTGTGGCTCTCAGATGAGCTCAAAAATCTCTACTTTTCCTGATTTTATACAGAGATGGGCACCGGGTCTGTCGATTCCCTCATTTTTAACTAAATGTGCATGATAATTTTGAACTTTGATTGAATCGAACAATTAAGCAGAATAATCTAGATCGATTCTTTTTGAATGGCATGAATTTGAGGCTATCTAATCAGAGTATCAAGATTGAAAACCCTTATATCTTGGTCATCGCTGTCATTAATTTGAGTTTAGGTTAAGATTATTTGCGACCGAAAGAGAAAAACTGATTTATAACTGGTTTTCAAATTAAGTATTTTATTGTCTGAAAAATGTTTTTCTTATATTTTATTCACTTTTCGGTGGGTTTTGTGTTCACTCTCTTAGGAAATGAATTATTAATGTCTTGTAATCAAAGAGCTCTTCCTTTTTATCGTCTTTTTGACGAAAAACACTGTTTAAGAATTGACTTAAATTTAAACAAAGCCCAGGGATGGCCACGACTCTCATATCAAGGAAATACATATCTGTGTTAAGACGTGTAGGCTTTCAAAACCGTGATATGAATACAAAGACAGGAAAGCCATTAGGAAAGGCATAATTTTGTTTATTGATTCCCAGACTGTTTTGTATGTCTGACCGCCCGGTGCTCACCATTGATAATAATGTACTAAAAAAAATATTTTCCATTCAATGTTTGATATGAAGAAAAGGTTTGTTTAGTATTCGAGGCGAATATATTTCTCGTGAAAGAGAAGGGTTTTCTTCGCTCTGAATAATAGCTAATGTTTTGTAAGAAACTTAATATCAAATTATTATCATTAGATCTGACATAAAAAAAATCTGTATTCGACTGTTATCTCAATAAAGAATTAGTTCCAAGAGCTTAGTTCTGGTGAAGAAGATATTTGAGATTTTATTGATTTCTCAAATTTCGTGAAAAATTGATTTCTTTTCAGTAGTTTTCGCTGAAAATGCGTTCAAAAGCCGTTTCAATAGTAAGTGAATCTGAAATTCGTGTGAATTTTAATTGAATTTCTGGTGCTTTTTGATTAGATATTGATTTTTGTGGTGTTCCTCAACACTTGTGATGCAAACAACGGACTGAAAATTGGTTTAAGGCCTGTCTTTCAGCTCAAGACTAGTGAACTGTCGACAGAAATGATCCATCGATTCAACGATAGACACAATTATTTTCACCATTTTTTGCTGATATTTCTAATAATCGACTTAATTGTGAGCTTACTTTGGTTTGAATAGAGTGGTTGTCATACCAGGACTCAACCCTTTCCATAACCGCACAGAATAGATAGTAGGAGTCGTGTTCTATGAACTCCGGGTCCATCAAAACTTTGATCTCTTCTCTGATTGGATAAAATCAAAGCCAAGATTAAAATTAATGACAATTTTTCGGCTGAAAGTCAGAGAAAATTTCAAAAAAAAGAGATAAAAAATTTTGAAAAAAACAAAACAAAAAAATTCATAAAAACCTTATTTCGTTTGAAAAACCACTGAATTGTTTTGGTTTTAGTTTTCAATAGTTTTGTGTTTAAGTTATTATTAAATTAGTTTTTGTTTTTTGTTATGTTTTTTGTGAAATATTTTTGTTTTAATAAATTGTTTTCAGTGAATGAATGGTTAGATTTCATGCAAATTAAACGGAAAGAAAAAATTATGGATTAGTTATCGAGTCTCGAGAGGAACGGTATGTTTAATACTCAATGAGTCCGATCTCTTCTGCGTGAAGGAATGTCTGGTGATCACAATGGATAACAAAGAGCAACGGCGCCAACAGCTCATGCATTCCCTTCCGATTATAAACAAATTCATTAATATTTCACATATTTTTCGTTTGAAATGTCAGTCCAGTGATGGGCACTGGCTTTCAGCCGAGTTTCAAGTGACCATGCTTACTTTTAAAAGGTGTAAAATACATAGAAAATGCTCAGAATAACTACCCCTCGATAATTAACCTGATAATTCCTGAATTAAAAGCTAGAAAATCGATCGATTCCGGTGCCCATCACTGAAAAGTTAATGGATTAAAATCAAAATTTACTTGTTTATAGTCAATGGGGGGGTTTTCACGGGCGAAGTGGAACAGAATATTAATCATAACGGACTGTATTTGCGGTAATTGAAAAAAGTCTATTTCGGGAAAAGTCCGGATCACGTCCTGCGATATCCGTGACCTCAACTCACTGTCTGTGAAGTATTGATTCCATTGACTCTGAAATTGGTTTTTGAAAAATCAGATTTCGTTTTCTTATTGTTTGGGGAGAGGGCTCACAGTCTCGTCCTGCGAGAGGGGATTGTCTGGCCCTCCGTTGATGGCCTGTTCCTCGTATTTCTTCACATCTCTCGGATCTCTATTATATTTATCGACAATTGTCTGATATTTGGCCCGAAATTCGTTTGTCTTTGCGATCCTTTCTTCGGTGGTTTCGGGCAAACACTCGAGGAATACCTGTCGTGTGATTTGCAATTAATTAGTTGATGGATGAGTTGACTAAATATTCTGTGCAACTGTTCAATGATCTGCTAATGATTTGCTTAAATTTTATGGAAATTTTCACCAATTTCGCGATAAAAACGATTTAAACAAATAATAAATTAATCAAAACATTGGCTGAGATTTGAGTCAAATATTAGACAAACAATGATATCATTTATGTCTTTAAATGTAATCATATTCTCAGATAAACCGATAATATGTCTAAAAACGAGAAATTCATTGAAAAAACTGAGCTCTGAATGAAATAGAGATTACATTTTGGAAATTCAATACAATTATTGTTACTTTTGTTTAGTCACTGGAATGCAAGCCTTAAGAGGACAGGTATTTAATGTCAGGCATAAGATTTGCTCATTTAAACGAATATTTTTATCAAATCTAGAGCATAACAAGGTGAAAATGCACTAGATACTTATATTAATGCGCAAAACAAACCATACCTATAATAACCCGGTTTGTTTTCATAGAAAAACTGCATTAATTTTGCGAAAAATTAGGAATTTTGTTAGAAAAAGTTAATGAACCCTGATAATTTTGGCTAGAAACTATGTTTTAGATCAAGCTAGATCAAATAATGGAAAAAGGAACCAGAAAAAGTTGAAAACAAAATTGAAAAAAGTGCGTCAGCCGGGAGTCGAACCCGGATCAACTGCTTGGAAGGCAGCTATGCTGACCGTTATACCACTGACGCCTTCACACTTTCCAAGGGTATAACCACTGAATTAATGCGTGAATTCATTGATTTCAATACTATTTTAAGTTTGATTCACTTGTTTTCTGAGTTTAGTTTTGTTTTAATGAGTTTTTACTTACTCTCCAACACAAGGAACGGAACCGACAGCTCCTGAGTCCGCTCTGAAGGGCTGTTTGGCGGATGTTTTTCATGCCTTCCTTCGAGTGGAATATTGAGAGGTATTCCTCACTGCGGTCGAGGAGAAAAATACAACAAAACTTAGCATGCTCACTATTTCCGATTGCATTGATTACACATACATATAGTAATTGTTACTAATCTGGTCCTCAATTGATCTGTCGATCAGCACTTCTTCGGCCGATTCAATGATAGAGAAGTCGTCTTCAGTTAAGTTTTCGCTCATTTTGTTCACAAAATATTTGTTTAAAACAAATGTATTAAAAAATAAAACAATTATTAAAACCTTTCGTAATATTTAACTGAAAAACATATTCCGATTCAAACACCAAATGAATGACTAATGAAATGATTGAATGATTTTTTTTGTGACAAAAAACTGATTTCGTTTTGCATTCAAATAGCGATTGATTTTGTCGTCAAAACTATAGATAAATAACTAAATTAGTGCCAAAAAAAGCGATTGATTAACAAAACTGTGTTTTAAATACACTCTTCACTAATGTTTATAATATAAATAAAAACATTTTCACTATTTTTTTAAACGATTAAAAACTCTATGAAATGAAAACATATTTCGCGTATCGTTTCGTTCAATGAATTAAATGTTTTATTATTTGTTCGCTTCGTTTAAAAGCCCACAAAAAACATATGTTTTTACGGATTTCTGTTGACTTTTGGCGTTCACTTCAATGGGATTTTATGAATGGATTTTACTATTGGTTTGTATTATGACTGGAAATGTGATAGTTGTGCAAAAATAACGCTCGGAGTGGATACAAGTGATGGTAAAATTCCATTCTTGCTCAATCATTGGTTAAATATTGAATTTATCAATGTCATTCTTTGATCGGAGAGTGTGGCCTTGGTTGGTTGGCTTTTTTAGCGGCTAGATTTGTTAGATATGCAAGATTATTTAAATCGGATACTTGTCTAGACTATTTTTTGGCATATTAGCAAGATGCAATACCTAAACAAGGATATTTTAGAAATATTTTTATGCAGAATTGTTCACTGATTCTCTATGATCAAGCAATTTACTGCGATGTTTGCAGATCACCTTGGTACTTGTTTTTAGATCTAATAGATTACAACTTGTTTTTAATGACCAAAAATAGTCTCAAATTACATATATTTTATCGATTGATTGATTGATCTTTGTAAACATCATGCAAATATTTGTTGCACAGTTGATTAGCATTAAATGATCCAGATCAAAATTATTCTGAAGTTTGTCAGCCATATCGCGCTAAACAAGATTTAAATATTATTGAAATTTATGTTAAATCGAAATATAAGCACAAAAAAACTTGCTTGATAAATAAGATTATTAAGATTTACTGAATAATAAACTGAATAAATTCAGAATAATCTTGCAATTAGTGGTCAACTAGTTTCACGACGTTATTGATTGTCAGCCAAAAGTTGTTTAAAATTTCAAAACAAATATTATGTAATGTTTTACAAAAAAAATGCAAACTTTTCCGCAAATAAAATGCTGAACAAAATGAGCTCGAGTTTAGTCAACGAGCTGTTCAATGGTCTGATCCACGGCAACAGAGCAGCCCTTTCCCGGGCCATCACTATTGTCGAGACTAAGAGACCGGTGTTTCGGGAATTGCTTCATAAGGTCAACGAGTATAACACGAAAAACAGGCCGAAGACCGTCCGGATAGGCATTAGTGGCGGTCCCGGCGGCGGGAAATCCACTTTCATCGAGTCGTTTGGTATGAATCTGATCGAGAAGTACAACAAGAAAGTGGCGGTTCTGGCCGTCGACCCCTCCTCTGCCATATATGGCGGCTCTATTCTGGCCGACAAGACTCGGATGAATAAACTGTCCCGGGATCCCAACGCTTATATCAGGCCTTCCCCTAGTAGTGGACATTTAGGTGGCGTCACTCAGAGCACAGGTATGGCACAGTCATTCGTTTTCCGCCAATTAATCCAAGTCTTTAGGAAATGTGATATCCCTTTGCGAGAGCGCCGGCTATGAAGTGATACTCATAGAGACGGTGGGCGTCGGTCAGAGCGAGTATGAGGTCTCCTACTTATGTGATCTGATGGCACTTCTTGTGGCGCCGTCGGGTGGCGACGAACTCCAGGCCATTAAAAAGGGAATCGTCGAAATGGCAAACATTATAATAGTGACCAAATCGGACGGCGATCTGGTCAGACACGCGCGCAAAATGTCGGCCGAAATCATATCGGCCACAAAGTTCGTCACCGCTGACCAAAGACCGCCCGTTAAGAGGTGTTCCTCAGTCACCGGCGAAGGCATTGACGAGATCTGGACTGCGATCCAAGAACTGGTCAAATGTGAGGACAAAAAGTTAGAGAAACGACGCGAACAAAGAGTTAGACTCTTAAGGGTTGGACTAATCAATGAGTTCTTGAGTGAAGTCAATCGACGGATCAATTTAGACAAATACGAGAATATGTTGCGAACGGATCAGAATATTATTGTCGAAGACCTGATTGAGAAGATATTCGATGAATATGTGGTCAAAAGTTTTCACGAATCGGAACTCAAACAGATTTGAGACAAACTTTTCTTAGATTTTAATTTTTGTGACTTTTTTTTGACTGAATTTTATCTGAAAATTGTTTTTAAATTTTAGGAGAGTTTTAATTAAAACTATTTTTATATTTAATGAAATGTTTTACTACTACTGTCCAGTGCTGGGCAACGATGCCATCAGAGTCTAGCAGAGGTGTTATCAGAGCTTAATTTGAACCTGGTCATTGTGTTGTCTCGATAATTATGTTGGAGTAGGAGATGATGAGCGCCAGAGAGGAGAGGAGTGTATTGGCGTTGAGTTTAAACAAATTAAATGCTGTGAAACACATCTCGTCTTTCATTTCATTCAAACGAATCATAATTATGTGATTCAACTGTTCTCTCAATTCGGACTCATTTTCATTCATATCTCTGACCCTTTTCTTCAACACTTTTAGCATTTGTTTGTATTTGTTGGGAATGACATCAGACACAAGACATACGATTATTATCATTGAAAGACTGGCCAACAAATGTGAGACACTATTCAAAGGGTTTTCCGCCGGAACGTAGGCTAACAGACAAATGGCCGAAACACATATAAATGTATCAAATGATAGCATCAATAGATTTATAGAACCTATAATTGAGTCAAAATTTTCAATATTTTCCTGAATTTTTGAGACCAAATCATAGATGAGTTTCAAGTCTTTCATCTCTGATAATGATTTCAATTGGTTTGACACAATTAAGCTCTTGTACAAAATAAATGTTGGAATACTGAGCCTGGTGTTCCAGGACAAAAAATATACAATTGGAAAATAAAAAGAGAGCACATTTGCCACCAAATTGCGAGCACAGCCATAAACAGCAAACATATAACCGGCGGCTATAGAGACGAAGGAAAAGACAAAAACAAATTTAATTACAATCAAAATGATTCCGATTTTCTTCTCGGCCTTTGTCTCCACTTTTATGACATTCCTTTCGTTGAAGACATCGAGTAATTTGTGTCCTCTTATCGCCAGAAATAATCCGGTTATCAATGTTTGAACAGAATAACTGATGTATCCCACGTTGAAAAGTAATCTTGGAAGTTTTGAGTTGTATTTCAACAAATTGGGTCTGAAGTTTATAACATCCGATTCCGACAAATCCTTTGAAAATGAATTATTGAGCCCAATATAGCAGTGAATTGAGACCAAGAGTAGAAATATTTTATTCCAAACAATTAATAAGAATTTCTTCCGAAGTGACAGCTTTTGGCCGAAATTCCAACAGAAATAAGTATTTCCAACACATCTCTCGTAGAAAATAATTAGTCTTAAGCCAGAATTTGTCTCCATTTTGAAGCAAGTTCAGATAAAATATCAAAATTCACTATGGCTACCTCTGATCAAATTATATCTTGGCTAAAATACTCACTGATGAAGACTCATGAAAAGCACGAATTAATACCAAAAATATGACTTTTATTATATATGATATCATATTTGAGTTCAAACTTTTGACACATTAATTATAATAGTTGATCGATAAGTTATATCGTGACAATATACCATGCAACTTCAATTACTATGAATTGTTTATTCGAGTAAATAATTAGTTAAACTCTATTTTGAAAGTAATCTCATTTATAATGAATTTCTGTTTATATTCTTGAAGTCAGAAATAATTTGAAAAATAATTGCTTTTCACTCAATTCTAGTGAATATCAAATTATTTCGGTTTCAGTCTATTCAGTTCTATTTGAACATGTACAAAACTGCGATTCGGTTGCACTTGAAATAGATCCTGATGATTGGGTAGTCTGGATGATTATTATGGAGTAGGAGATGATGAGCGCCAGAGAGGAGAGAAGTGTATTGGCGTTGAGTTTAAACAAATTAAATGCTGTGAAACACATCTCGTCTTTCATTTCATTCAAACGAATCAT
>JAQGBD010001887.1:0-12641 GCA_034698165.1 Punctoribates punctum | reverse complement strand
AAAACTAAACTTCAATTCAATCAATTTTTGCCAACTTTTGTATTACTTATTTCTCACATTTATTTCACTTTAAAACTTCTTCTGATTTCAATCAATTATTCAGATTAACTTTAATTACTTCAAACACTTGACTTAGATTTCAATTTATTTAAAACTGATTTAAAGGCAATTAATTGAAACTTTGTTCCAAATTTCAAAGACATGTGACTGGGTTAGCCGTGGTATTACCTAGGTACTACTTTGGCGCCCTTCACATGTGACTAAAGTTCAGAGAAAATATTGAATAAACGAATCCAATGAAGAGAAGAGTCACACAAATAATGACTTAAAACATTAATTTCGAAGAGACTCTTGGTTTTTATTAGAATTAACTTTTTATTTGACAAATAAAAGAGCATGCTACTTTCCATTCAATCGTTATACATAAATAATCTTCATTCAGGATACATTTATTTCTTATATTGCGTTCGCCTCAATCCAATCGAGAAAGTATGACACTTGTGTGAATGCCCCTGGTAAGCCAATTATTTAAGCAATATAAACAATTGTATAATTGTAATTTACCTGGATGTGAGTCAGCACATTCCCATCCTTGAAAAAAGTTGATAAAATCAAAAATTCAATTCTCTTTAAACTCACCAAAAGAGACGATTCCTATGAGGACAGCCCTACTATTGATATACATAAAGCCAGGTCCACCTATTTTTATATTTTGAATTTCATGTTTCAAATTTGATCATGCTAAATGTTTCAAAAACCTGAATCTCCCTGAAAAAAAATCCTAATTGAGAAACTGGTAGACCGGGTATAGCCTTACTTCGCAGGTGTCGTATCCTCTCTGATAAGTACAGACATTGGAGCGGAAGACCATAACCCGTTGGTCTGCGTACATATTGGAGCACTGCTGGTCCGTAATTATGGGTAGACTCACTTTTTGTAGGTTGTTTGAAGGGGGCCCTCCATTATAGAGTCGACCCCAACCGGCAACAGTTAGCATACCATAGGGTTCGGCCCATTGGGCGGACGGCAAACAAATACTTCCGACTTTACTATTGAATGTGATTTTTCGCGTCGTCTTCAGTAGAGTAATGTCTGAGTTCATTGTTTTGAATGTAAACTTCAAAATAGATATTAACAAGGTCCTTTTTATTATTTGCAAATCACCTTTGGGTGGATAACAATCCTGGACAAATAGTAAGTGTAACCACCGGTCAAATAATTGGTGCCCACATGTAGTGTATACCGATTCATCATATTTTCCCGGCTATAAATCAACAAGATCAATGTTAAAAACACAAAGTTAAATGATCTTACTCCTTGAAACAATGGGCTGCTGTTACTACCCAGTAGTTATTGAGAATAGCACCGCCACAAACGGTATTACCATTCAGTTTAATCAGGACTATGAATGGGAACTCATTATTGGCAGCAGCCTTGCCGTTCACAATGTAGCTAGATAACATTCGCAAGCCGCAGTTGGCTGGGGAAACCCCTGAAAAAAAACAAAATGAGCTTGGTATCATCATGATAAAATGGCTTAAACTTTGCCGGAATCTCTTACTCACGGTTTTCTACTGACGGCAGTCGACAACAGATCAAAATAAAAGTCAAAATTATTTGAGACCTCGAATCAAAAGTGAATAAATTCATTTTGAATTGAGTCAACTGTTGTTAACGAGAATGAAAAGTGATTCGGATTACATCTGTTTTGTGGAAATCCATTTTGAAATTCATTTTTCATTCATTAAACATATTTTGAGTTTGAAATTAATTTTGATTTTAAAAATAGAAATTAATTTCGTTTCAGAAATAAGTCAAACATTTATTCTGTTCACAAAAAATGATAACTTCTTCAATGGTTTGCTCCAAACAAAGGGTTTGTGCCGATGATTGGTCCCATATCTCACATTTTGAGGTTTGTCCTTCGGCTCTGTCCGAAATTGGCAATCAATTGGTGTTAAATGACTTGTTTTTCAAGAATAAGAATGAATTTCATTTTAATTTTTCAATAATTGCTTATTCTTTCAGAACTTAAGAATTCAACTTGTTCAAATTCTTCATAGAATCAATTTTCAAATTTAAACTCAAGAAAAAACTAATTCTTCAAAAAAAGGTTATTTTAATAAAACATTTTCACAGAAAATATGTTAATTAAAATCAGAGATGAGCAAGATTCTCTGCTGACAGGGGGGATAGGGGGTGATTTTCACAAAATGTTGGCCAAAATCATAGGGGGTATATATATTTCCAAATTTTTTCCCTGACAGAGAGGTACGAGCTATCAAGCTCATCTCTGATTAAAATTTAAAAATTTATAGAAATTGGGAAAAACTAAAGAGTTTTAAATTTGTATCAAGGAACAAGTTTTGATTGACTGGAGTTCACTAAATCAGTTCTTCGGTTGCCTTTGAAGTCATAAATTGAAAGATGATATAAGAATATGAAGAATCCCTGCAATTAAACAACGATTACAATAAATAATTGGTTTAATAAATGGTTTTTTTATGATTACTTGAGAGCCGTTCAATACAATGAAGACATAGGCAAAGACGGCGGTAAAGAACTGGTGGATGTAAAACAGGAACGACATCCAAGTGATGCCCAGAAGGAAGAGTATGGAAACAAAACTAATTATTTGTCTGAATTTGATTTTAGTTCTGTCGGTATTCATCCCGAATGAGCTCTGGTTTCGCAATATCTTGAATGCGGTCCTCAAAGAGATATACATAAGAATACAATTGCAGACAATCACACAAACAGCCGGTCCTTCGAAAAGAGAGGAAATTATATGAATATATTTATATAGAGCTATAATCGTTATAATTACCGATCAGAATCCAGATATGACTTCGATAATGAGAGGATGATATCCAGCAACTATTTTGAGAGAAATAAGACTCAAATGTTTTGTAGAAAACAATGGAATTCTTACAAATAGTTATATCTCTCGTCAAAGAGCGCTTCCAACAGAATATTCTCTTTGATGTAAATTACAATAAATGCAATTATGAATATCACAACCGGAAGGCCATAACCCAGAAGATAGAGGTTTAGGGTCTTGTATTCAGCGTTGAAGCAACAGACAAGTGACTTGTACAAATAATAGCCTTCCATTAGCATCCAGGAGAATGAAGTGAGCAATGAATAGAGGAGAAGAGCCGATGACATCTGACATAACCACTAAGAAAGGGAATTGGTTTAACACTGAAATTTGAGTGCATCAGAACTAACCAAGATATCAGTCCTATCCATTCCAGCGATTACCAAGACATTTGTAATCATAAGACAAATACAAAGATTGCAGGTTATTATTGAACGCATTTCCCGTATATTTCCGGTAATTAAATCGTTTTGTGGATTGTTTTTCGAGCGAATGATCAGATTTATGGTAAACATTAAACCGAAGATCGAAATAATGCTACAGAAGTAAGTGAGCAGTGATTTGACGAGTGTCTTGCTCTCCCTCCCTTGCACATCCATTATTGCCGCAAAATTTGTCAAATGATTGCATTTACAGACGGTGTGCAACAGATCCGACTCATTGGCCATTAGGTAACAGCCCTCAGAACTCCACTTCGATTGGTTGAAGTCCCAGAAAACACAATCGACTTTATCACCGAATTGTAGCCTATGTTTGTGTTTTAGCCTATTTGAAGACAAAGTTAACATGGTAGTATGTTCAAGATTTATATTTACGTTATAATCACATCCTGGGTGAGTAATAGACGCTCAGTGCTGTTCGTTAGGCTAAAGGACAGAATATCGGAATTGATTTCATGATATTCTTCCAAATTTGCGGACAATCCCTTTAGATTACGAATAATAGCGCCGACGGCAGTGTTGTTCCTCTCGACTGTGCTGTTCACAAATGTGGTGTTTGGAGGGATAAAAATAGTGGAATAGTTGTTATTCTTCTCCTCTGATGGAAATTTAAGTTCATGACTCGAATCCGTATAAAATGTATTGATATAAAAGTCGTTATTTTGTATTTCCACCACTTTTTGAGTTGAATTCTGGTGCAGAGAAAGGCTATAACTGGAAGACTGTGTCCCTATGAGAATCATCGAGGCCAGATTTGCCTTTTCATCAGCTGTGGAATTGACCCAGGCCTTTTTCTGGTCCATTATGTGAGTGTACGTCTCAAAGATAGAATTAGCATATTTTTCAAGTTTTCTCAAATCCGTGTCCTTTGCGTTGTCTACAAATGTCTGGACTTTTGACATTATATTCAAGACTTTTGTCAATTTTTCGCTCTCTTGGATGGATTCGGTTTCGATGGTATTGTTTGAAATGATTTCAATGATAAGTATGGCTTCGCCTATACGTGTGATGTCATCCATATTCTCCAACTCGTCCAACCAATCCGTACAGTTACTCAGGTCGGGGCCCATTTCGTCAAATTGTCCTGTTTCCAAACACTTCCAGTAAGCATATCCCTTACTGAGAATGCCAATACACGGAGCCTGACTCTTCTCTCCGATGGGAACAGGAGGCCAAACATCGATATCGTACTCTCCGTTATAACTTCCGTCAGAATTGCAGCTAATCATTGAGACAGTAGTGGACGTCATAGAAGAAGGTCTGACGACCTCTGGAATACAATCTTCAGTTGTGCTCGTCTTTGGTGTGGTTGTTGTCGTAGAACTGGTCGAGTGGTTAGGACTGCTAGTGTTGTCTTCGGGTGTTGTGTCAGAATATTCTGTCACTTCAGCGAGAGTTGAATTACTTTCCATTCCTTCAAATTTTATTTCATCTGATCCTTCATATTCTGTTCCTGAAGAGAATATAATCGAGCTCATTTTTCAATAAATAATTTAAATTATATCAAGGTCAGACTTAACTTACCTAATACTTCTAATTCTTCTAATTGATGCACTGGATGAATAAGAATCATCAATATAACCGAGCAAATGATGGAAAACTTAGTTATGGAAATCATATTTTAATTTTGTCTTTTAATGAAAGTGACGGAAAACATATTCTGTGCGACTCTAACACAGAAATCAAAAGTTGAAAAATAATAAAATAGACGTAAAGTTCAAGTTTTATGAATAAGTGATAATCCTTTGAGACGTAAACCCATTATAAACCACTTATTTACTGATTATTTAGTATTTTTTTCACACTTTTCTTATTATCACTTCTTTTATAATTTATGTCTAATTAATCACTTTAACGAAGTTATGTCACCTTTGAAACTGAAAGACCGAAATTCTCAGAATTCCGCGGAATTGTTCAAAATATTTACCTTTCCTTCAGATTTAATTGGAATTGAAATCAAGGATTGTTTTTCTAAGCCCTTTATTGAGGAAATGGAGTCAAAAATATTCTTGGTATTGGTTTGACTTTAAACCAGGATTTGATTGATTTGTTTGACAAACAATTGTCACCATTTGTCACATAATTATCAGTTCCGGTAAATCAATAAATTTTATTTAACTCTCACTTAATAATTATCCTCAGAATAAAAAGGGGTAAAAAATGACACCAATTGTTCTAGGCAATGATAAGTAAAATCTTCTGATAGAGAGAGAATCAGTTCGTCGACATCCTGGATGAAATTTTGATTTATACCGATCTAGGTTATAACAAAGTGCTTTGTTGAAAGATACAAATTAATTATAGTTTTAATCAATGAACTGTACCAGATCATATTTGCATTCTACTATTGCACGATAATAAATTTAAATTTATCACAAATTCGGAGCAATTAAACATGCTAATCTCTTGTTATACCGATGAAATAGTCATTAGTAGTGATGTCACCAAGGGAGTTCGGCCTAAACTTCATGGAAAATTGCCCTAGACACACCATTACTGAAAAAGCTGGCTAAGATTTTAGTCATTTAGCCATTTCCAGTAAATTTCAATTTTTTAGCCGAAATTTTGATCAAAATCGGGACCAGACCTACAAGAACTTGATGTCGAATAGCTTGGTGATCTCCGCTTTATTATCAGATTAGAATTGCAATATTGGGCCAAATGAATGAGCAAGACCATTTCAATGTTACCTCTGAGATAAAGTCAATTTATTTCATTGATTTTTATGACTGAAAAATGTACCGAAAATAAGAGATTAAGTAATAGAATCGTCGCTTATATTATATAAGTGTTTATCTAATCGGAAGATATCTTCAGTAAACCGTTTATTGAGATTAATTGCAAATCATGTCATTTACACGAAAATTGTTTGATTTTCTTAATCAAAATAATATTGCCCTTGCTAACTTGTTAATTCCAGATTATCTAGTTACATAACATGAAGCAAGATGATTTAAAGTTCAACTTTAAGTAATCAAAAGTTTAAAATTCGGGTCTATTTGGCAAAAAAAATCTTATCAATTAATTATCAGTTTTTGTTGATTTTGAAAATATATTGATTTGAATTCAAGGAAAAATTTTATTGATTTTAAACTGATTTTATCAAAACATTCAAATTCTGGTTTTGAATTCGAATCATTTGAAATAATGTTAAACAAGCTTGCTTACTCCAAGTTAGGGACAGAATTTTGAATTTCTAGGAAAGTAATCAAAAGAATTTCCAAAAAGGGTATAGTTTTAAGTCATTTAAGGCTTAAAATCGTAATTTTTTGCTGAAAACTATGACCAATGGTTAGTAAGTTAAAAGTTATAAAACAAGGAAAGGGAGGACTGTCTGTATAAAAAGGTTACCAAAAGTTTTGTATAAATAAAATCTAAATTTCATAAAAATGTTCAGAAGTGGCCACAACTCAGTCCCAGCCATCCATTCAAAGCCTAATCATGTCCTCAAACACTGCAGGAAAAGTGATTAAATGCAGAGCACCCGTCTGTTGGGGGCCCAAAAAGGGACAGACCGTTGTTGAGGTTTAAATTTTCAATTCAAAGGAAATGGTTTTTCAGGATTTATATTTCAGGTGGAAGTGGATCCGCCGCAGAAAGAAGAGGTCAGAGTGAAGATCGCGGCCAACGGTGTTTGTCGTAGTGATGCCCACCATTTGGACGGCGACTCCTGTGACGTCAATTTGAAATATCCTCTGATTCTGGGACACGAGGCGTCCGGTGTCGTTGAATCTGTTGGGCCGGGAGTTACTACTGTGAAACCTGGCGATCACGTGGTACTGCTCTACGCCCCTCAATGTCTTCCCGGCAAAGAGTGTGAGCGATGTCTGAACCCAAAGACCAATTCCTGTGCTTTGGATAACTTCAACACCACATCAGTTATGAAAGACGGAACCTCCAGATTCAGATACAACGGACAAACGATTTACCACTACTGCGGTGTCAGTACTTTCAGCGAATACACAGTCGCTCGAGAGACTCAAATAGCCAAGGTTATTATTCTGAGCATGGTCAAATCGAACAAATCTTAAAACCTATTCCAATACTCAGATTGATCCGAAAGCGCCGTTAGATTTGGTCTGTCTTATTGGTTGCTGTTTGGGACAAGGCTTTGGTGGGGCTCAGCATATGGCAGGAGTTACCCCGGGTAGTTCCTGTGCTATATGGGGATTGGGTGCTATCGGTTTGGCGACCGGTTAGTAATGTTTAACTTATTTATCAGCAATTGATAAGCATTTTCAAAGTCAAGTTGCCATAAATCTATCCTTGATCATAAATTTAGATTAGATATAAATGAACGTCTTTATGATAATTGACCAAGAAACTTTAATTTGACAGCACTCGGCTGCAAAGACGCCGGCGCTAAAAGGATAATAGCAATCGACACAAATCCGGATAAATTTGATTTCGCGAAGAAGTTCGGCTGCAATGAGTTCATTAACCCCAAGGATTTGGATGTTCCCGTTCAGGAGTACTTCCAAAAGCAAGGTACTTTTCAAATTCTAAATCAAATTTAAGGTAAATTCTTAACAAAATGGTTATACTTCTGAAGGAGGACTGGACTACACATTCGAGTGCGTCGGCGGTAACCAAATGGTGACACTTCGGGCAGCTTTTGAGTCGTTGGCGCCGTGGGGTACGGCCATCTTCTCCGGTGTGACCAAAGCACACGTCGAGCTTTCAATCAAACCGAATGCCTTTTTGGACGGAAGAACTATTCGGGGCTCGACTTATGGCGGCCTCAAGAGTCGAGACGGTGTCCAGAATCTGGTGAAGAAGTTTATGAAAGGAGACTTCCCTTTGGATGTGTTCGTCACCGGGCGCTACACTCTCGATGACGTCGACAAGTGTTTCGATCTCTTAAGACAGGGAAAGGCCTGCAGGAGTATAATTATCTACAAATGAACAATTTTAGCATGATAATACTTTGCATACTCAATAAAAAATGAAATGATGGGTAGAAATAAGGAGCAAGCTCATTTTAATTGTTTGAAATAAAGTGGAAATTTGAAAATCTCTTAAAATACTGTTGTCTGACATTTATTTTGATAATTAGATAAGAAATCAATTAAGAAATGAGTATTATTGCCAATAGTGGGGTGACTCCGACCGCCAGTTCTGATGAGCCAATCAATTGGCCGATTCTGGTTCTGGTCATTGTTTTACTCATTTTTGTTTTCGGATCACATATTTGGTTCGTTACCTGAGCTCTGAATATCTGTTGAAATAATGACTTTTCAGGGCTTTGGTCAAAATGTTGGATATTTTGCAAAATCACCGAAAAGAGTTGATTCGACAAAAGAGTATTTCACCGAAAAACTCAAATTTCTTTATTTAATTAGATTTTCAATCATTAGAAAGAAAAATAATCAGAGAAGAAAAGGAGGCAAAACTCGACAAAGCCTCCGATTTGATCAATAAGAGCACAGAATAAAGAGCACAGCCCTTAACGATGACAAACATTTGAACAATAGATTCGATTTTTCAAAATTCAATCAATTTATTTGAATTCAATGATTATTTTAATTTAGTTTTTAAGTAATTTTTTCCGAAATTAGCGGACATTCAGTCAAAGAGTTGTCAATAGATTTGAGTTTAAAAATGAATAAACTTTTGAAGACTTAATTCAAATGATTTAAATTCAATTAAAATACTTTTAAATTGTTTTTCATAATTAAAACTCTTGTAAATAGAGAGACAAATAACAGATTCTTTGGGAAAAACGTCTAAATATTAACTAAAAATTGATAATTAAATTAAAAATAATAACTAATTAAAAGGTATTTAATAAATACATTAATTTAATCCTAAGTTTTATTAACTAATTATGAGATTTGGAGAGAAAGACGAGAATTTGTGACTTATTTTTAGTGGAAAATCGATGAAAAATTGCGTCTAAAACAGTCATAACACGATTATGAGCCGACCCGACTCCTATTTCATATGCTCGGGCCAGTACTGGATATAATACCGCTTAGTTGTGCCCTCGAAGAGTCTGTCCAACCAGTTCGAGAGGCCGTCCAACAGGTGTTCTTCAAAAACGATTTCATCGTCGATATCACCCGTTTGTCGAATTCGTTGGGGATTTCCGATCTCGATATCAGTATCGGAGTCACCGGACTCTTCCTCGAAGCCCATAAATGCAGTGGAAGTTCCTTCGCGAGGCCTTCGTTTCTATAAATCGGGGAAAACCTTTAGTTTAGAGCTATTTTCAAAAGATATTTGATGTGAAACCTCCGGATGTTTTGCGTGATATACACAGAAATACTTTCGGAACCCATTTAATGAGACAACAGTTCCGATGCAGTTCTTGGGATTGATCTGAAGCTCTTTGTGTTCGCCCAAAGTCTGCATCAGAAGCTTTCCATACCAGTCCAGGTTCTTCTCCACCAACAGAAAGGCAAACATTAGAGTCTTATTCCTGAAAATGAGACACAAATTGAGTTGAATTTAGTTAAAATATCTATAATTAAGTCATACCTTCTGTAAGGAAAGACTGCTTTAAAAAATTGAGGCAATAGTTTAGGTTTGGAAGTCGTGTCACACAAGAGGACTATTGTCCGACAGCCCGGTTTCAAGAGTCGCACCAAACCATTGTAGGTCTCGCCCCGAAGCTCATGTATATTGAGTTTACAGTCACTCCTAAATTGATTTCAAAATGAAATTAATGAAAAACAGAATAAAAATTGAATATTTGAGACAGACTTAGGTTTTCCGACTCCTGGCATCTGTTTTCCCAATCTTTTATATTTTTCTTTAATGGTTTCCTCTTCTACGCGACTGAAAAGACCCAGAATATAATTTAAATGAGGGGAAAGGAGTAAAGAAAATGAGAAATCAATCAAAACATACACCAAATAAGCCATAATATAACCGATGAATACTATGAAACTGATGGACAGGAGGACAGAGACCGCCGGCAGTATCTCTCGTCTGGTAATGTTGTCACTGATATTATCGGTGATAATGAGTATCTTTTTGACTATTTTGCCGAACAATCCGTGGACTGACTCATCAATTAGAGCCACAACTTTGGCGTCGTTTGTGAACTGTTCCGAGTTTTGAACCAATTTTGTCAACAAATTATTCAAATTGTGTTTCGTTCCGTTCAATAGTTTTGTGGAACTGATATCCCAACCGTTTTCCAGCCATTCATAGAATACTCTGTCGTGTTCTCGACGCCAGAGGACAACCACTTGAAGAGTCGTCTTCTGTGGACTGTTTGAGCCAATGGTCAGCGCTTTGACGAATTCGGGCTGTTTTTCCTCAAACAAATACATGAACCGAAACCTCTCTTTCGGGTAATTGTTTTCCCGCATAAACTCTCGCATCGCTTCCCGTTTCGATTCGTGTTCGGGAATGTTATTCGTGACCAAAACTATACACAATCGGCGTCGGGAGCGGACGCTCTCCGTTGGGCACAACTGATCGAACATTGCCTTCAAAAGCGAGTGAAATAGTTTTAAACAAATACAACAACAAAAAATGAGCGAAGAATGGGTGGAATACCTGAGAGGCCAGTCGTGGCAGAAGTAAAAACTTATTCGACTCCAAAACATCTCTCATTAGCTGAGGTTTGAGTTCAGAGACCGATAGAGTGGCTGTCGTTCGAGTGATGTCTTCATTGAATATAAGCATTGAATTCATTTTATGGTCGACTCTATATCTGGTGGTTATCTCTCGAGAGCTCTCATCTGCGGTCACGTGTGCGAAGGCTATCCTATCCCTGAACTCGAACGCCATTAATAAATATCTGAGTTTTATGATGTGCTCCTCATTGACAAACAGTGTCCGCACTCTGTTGTCGTGCCATCCGTTCAAGAATTCCAGATAATTAGTGTCGTCCACCTCTTCGACCAGACCTGACGGCAGTGACCGACGAATGAATTCAACAATTTTAGTGAGACTTAGTTGGGGGTCATTGTAGGCCCGGGTCTGGCCCTCAACCAAAGACATTATGTACGGCAATGTATTAACGCCTAGTTTTCGGGCCAATTGGTTCTCATGTTGTGAGTGAATTGTGGCGAACCCGACCCCCAATGGCTCCAAATCGCTGACAACTTTCTGCCAGAGATTCTCCATTTGAAAGCAGGCGAAGCAGAGGTCGCCATAAAAGAGGATCAGATATGGCCTCAAATGACTGGAAGTGACGATATTGTTCTCATACGCCCTAAGAATAACAAATTGTCTAATAAATGGCCGAATCTTAGAGTGGAATACCTGGTGGTGACCGTCAGCTTATGGAAGATATTATTACTGTTGAAGTTGAAGTGGAACTGCTGTCCACTGGAGCTGAACGTAAACGTATCGAACGGATCGAAATCAAAGCGTTTGAAACTACTATAGTCCGGTCTCTGCCGGAAGTTCGGCGAGTCTTCTGTCACTCCTGACTTGTCGTACTCACGACGTCTCTCCGGATCCAAAAGAAGCTGAAGAACAGAATAATTGGTCAGAAAATTGGCGAAGAATTGGGAATCAGTACTCACTTCATAGGCTTTGTTTAGTTGAATGAATTTTGACTCCGCGTCCGGCTCTTTGTTTTTGTCCGGATGTCTGTCCATTGATTAAGGGATCAGTTATTGAGTTTTGGCAAAGAAATTGATAAATGACTTACAAGACTCGGACCAACTGTTTGTAGGACCGCTTGATCTCTGCCACAGAAGCGGTTCTCTTAACCCCTAATACTTCGTATGGATTGTAGGCATTGACACTCAATGTTGTGATCAATACTAAGATTATTATTATATTCAATAATTTAATCATATTTTGGGCAAAGAATTCAAATTCAGTCCAAAATCAAAGACAAAACTTCAACAAAGACTAGAATTTTGAGCCAAAGATCAACAAAACATTTCAATCGCTGAGTATTTAAACAGGAATTTAATTACATGATTCACGAATTTATCTTAACAAGAATTAGCTAGAAAATTTTGAACCTAGATTAAATTTTAATTCTAATTTATTCTGTTGTTTACATTTTTTGAAGGAAAAAAATCAATGAATTTGATGGTTGAGTGCTATTCATAAACAACGTTAACTTAAATATGGGTTTCAATTGATTTTATGTAAACACAAAACATGTGACAAAAGTTTGAATTTGTTTTCTTTGAAATCAGTTTTGATTTTGTCTTTTATTTAAATCTCTTTTAATTATTCGTTGATTTGTTTGCAATGAATGAAAGAAAAGTCAGTTCTTTGAAGAGAAGAGGTTTTCGAGTCAAACAAATGTCTGACAAAAGGGACACAAATGTGAGTAAAGTCGGTGTCAATGAAGTGAAGTCTCTTAAGAGGAAAGGATTTAGTGTTCACTCAATTAATAC
>JAQGBD010001886.1:0-12650 GCA_034698165.1 Punctoribates punctum | reverse complement strand
GGACACTCAATTGTCCAGGTCGAGTACCTGCCTGGACTATGCGCCAAACAGTGAAAACCTGGACAATCCAGGCGGAGCCTGGACGGTTGGCAACACTGATCACAGCGAATTGGGAAGGTGCAACAATAGCCAGCTCAGGGTGTTTGAGTGAGTCTTCCCAAATTTGAGCAAGTAAATTTTATTCAATTTTTCGTATAATGGAATTCAATTTACATAACTTATCAAATATACAGAAAAGAAATTAAAATATAATTTTGAGTTTATTTCAGAACTTTTTATCATTATCTCAGAAAATTGAAATCAGAAGAAGGTAATTTGAGAAATTGATCATGATCAATTGATAAAACTCCCAGGAGTTCATTGGAAACAAGTCATAGCAGTAGAACCCAATGTCAGGTCCCGACAGACGCTCCATGAATGCAATGATTTTCAGCCGATTTTTCATATGAGAATTTGTTCTTGCTAAGTAGGAGAACATAAGTTTGTAGGGATAGTGAGCGGCTTCAATCACCATCACATTTCCTAGATTAATCAAGAAAAATATCGCACTGTTTCCTAGAGAAAACACAAATGAAAGTAACCTTGCAAAATCACTGACTCCTCTGTGATGAGTGCCATATATCAACATTAAGATTGACGGCATTACTACGTAAATCACAGCAAGAAAAATCAACCTGAACAATTTGTTGATATCAGCCGTTACTTTTGCGATATAATTGAATTCATTTAATATATCCGATAAATTATAACTAAGAATATTCTTGTTCTCCATTTTCATTAATATCTTGATTTTTCTGCTGATTTCTTCAAATTTTTCGTATAATATGATATTCACTAATAACAAGGTTATAGCTAATGAACTGAACAAGGTGATTGCCCTAGTGAGACAAATGCAAATATTGGTATACCAGAAAATTGTCACTAGTATAAAATAATTAGTATCAGGGTAAAAATACGAGATTAGAAATGGTGTCATGATGAATAAATATGTGAAAATTAATCCTGGTACTATCAAAATAGTAAATAACCTGGTTGAAATATTCGCAAGTTTTACAATTTTATGTTTGCTTGAATAATTCATTTTATATTTGATTCTCGAATTCTTAACTAGGTGAACATAATAAAATAGATGAAGTTGTTTATTCATATCTTTGTTTTCGATGATCATTGAAATTATTAAATAATCCAGGCAAACAATTGCAAGCGGTACATTTTTTGAAGCAGAATCGCCAAATAAGGATGAAAAGTCGCATGTTAAATCACTAATCCATTTCTAAAAAGAAACAAGTACAATTTGTAATTGTAATTATTTTATAAAAGAAATTGATGTTGGCGATTCCCGACAGAGGACGAGGAATATCATATGGAAAAAATTGGGATGTGAGACAGATTTTCATGACCTAGGTTATATTACTGTAGGGGTAATGTTGAAGAAAATTTTAATTTGGTTTTAGGCGGAACGGGTGGGAGTAAAAAGCAGGGAGGGTATAACCATTTAAAATTTCTCGCCAGCATTATTCACAATAACCAGGATATAATTACCTCTCTGTAGAAGGCATTGAGTAAAAACTTGAAACTCAACAATAGAAGCGATAAATTAACGCACTTAGCCAAGAATATTCTGGTTCTACTTCTGTGTCCACTCATATACTCCTCTGAATCTCTACTTATCGTCAGAAGTGAATAATTGTTTACTCTCATGAGTCGTTCGATGATTCCATTTGGGTTATCATGCACAAATAGATAATTTCTAATTCTCGATAATATTTCAAACAGACGCTCTCTTTGTGCCATGATCATTTGTTTAATAAAATAAAAGTAGTTTTCGTTTATTCAAAACTAATTCAAATCTATAGAATGAATGTTTCATTTGATTTGTTTTCAATTTATATTAGTTTTGATTTTTAAGAAAAATTTATGTCTCCAATGGTGACAATGATTTCAAAATTTTTATAACAATGTTGAGCAAGGTAGAATTTGTGTAGAAGTTTTCTATTTCAACAATGAACTATAAAGTGAGTTTTGCCTTTTATGCTTGATCAATTTCTTGGAAACATGACTAAATTGATTTCGATAGTTAAAACTTAAAACAATTATCCAAATAATTTTTCAAAACAAGCTTGCTATTTTGATACAACCCTGGGCTGCTCACTCCCGATATTTTCATTTCATTGCATCAGAGATATAAGAAAAATATTTTGAATTCTTGCGAAATTTCAATCAATATTTTGAAATTTTTCTTTGAAATGACCTTGGAGATTAGTTGCTCAAAATGTTGCTCAATTGAAAATCAATAAAATCTCAAAAATTGCTAAAATTCAGAAAAAAATTCAAATCAATGATAAACATTCTATTGAATAAATATAAAAATTGGATGAACAAGATCATTGAAACTCAAGCTGCTTTTGACAGTTTCAACACATTCCAAAAACTCCTTGTTGAAATGCTGGTTATTGTCCTGTTCGTTTATTTAATCACACTTTCTATTTGTGTCGTTATTTAAGGGAATTTTATTTATTTTGTTCGTAATTATAAACAGGATCAATTTCTCTAATTATTATCTTTTCATATCATGTGAATAGATTTCAAATTAAAACAGAATAAATGACTTCACTATTGATTTCCAATATTTATTCAAATATTCCATTCAGGAATGAACTTGAATATAATGGCTGAATGATTAATTACCATACAGTAGAATTTTTTTTAAAGAACAAATAAATTTCCGAATTTCAGAACTTTATTAAGATTTTATTGATTTTCTATTAAGCAACAAAAATACAAGGTCATTTTAAAATAAAAATTTCAAAAGCTATTGAAGTAATGATTGATGTTTTGCACGAATTTGATGTCTTTCTTATATCAGTCCTGCAGTGAAAAGAAAATATTTCGGGGTGGGGGGAGGTGCACAAGGTGTATCGAAATAGCAAGCTTGTTTTGATGAATGTATTTCGATAATTGTAATATTTATCGAAATCAATTTTAAAATGTTCCCAGGAAATTGATCAAGCAACAAAGGCAAAATTTAGTTTATAGGAAAATAAAAACAAAAAAAGTTTCACAATATTTGGAAAGTCATAAATCAAATGATTTCTGTCAGTAATTCGAATATTTTATAGAAATAATTATGAAGGCCCTAGATAACATCAATAAATTGCATTTATTTTCCGATTTTTTTTTAAAAATAGATCAATTTATGAAATATGATTCGAAGAAAATTCATCAATCAATATTTCATGAGAGAATAATAGTTATATTGCGTGATAAACAATGGATTTGTTTTTCAAATACTGAAATATTTTTTCGAATCCCTAGTCGTATAAAATTGAGCTGGTATATTCATTTGAATTCTGGTCTTCAATTTAACTGATCAAGTTTTCATTGTTTACAAAAAGGTGAAAATGAGTTTATCTCAAATTACATCTCGTGTCAAACATTATCTGTTTGTCCATGATGATTTGGATGAGTTTATTGAGAGAATCACAAGAATATTGAAATACAGTTTAATTACGATAAGTAGAGATACCGAGGAATATATGAGTGGAAACAGAAGCAAATCCAGAATATTTTGGGCCAAATCTCTTAATTCCCTATTAATTCTGCATGGTATCAGGTATCTTTTATGTTCTTTCATTCGAGAGGTAACGTTAACCTAGATAATTTGTGAAAAAAATATTCAAATTCAATTTATAGCAATGGATTCGGGATTTGACCTGCGACTTTACGTATTTAATGGCCGATACTAATATGCTCCAGATAATGTTTGCAATAACTTGTTTCTATTATTTTCTTTTATACTATATTATTCAAATGCAAGATATAGATAAATGCCTATCTCTTTTCTACTATGCTCACCTAGCTCGAAATTGTCAAATGAAATATAAATTGAATGCCACCGACAAAACCAAGATTATCAAATTGGGGAATATTTTCTTCAAGATACTTGATTTTGTTGGCACTTTTTTTCTTCTAACACTTCATCCAATTACAATATTTTTATCACTTATTTCATATTATGACCCTGTTTCAAATTATTTTCTTCTGATGGCAATCTTCTGGTGCGTATCATTATGTTTAATCTTTTTTCGGGCTGTTTTTGGATTGATTCCAGTGTTTAACTTAGTTGTACTAGTTTATATAATTTTGAAAAAGAAATTCAAAGAAATTAATCGGAAAATTCGTTTTTGTTTAAAAATGCAAAAACAAACATATCTTGGATATGATTTAATTGATTTGATGGAAGAAAACAATTATTTTTCAAAAGTCACTGCAGATATCAACAAATTGTTTCGGGTGTTTATTTTCCTCACTTACTATATAGCAATGCCGGGAATACTTATTCTTATATACGGTACGCATCACAATAGTCTTGGTGATTTTGCGAAATTATTTTCAAGAACTCTCGCCGTAATCTTCGGTGTTTGTATTTTTCTTTTTTTTCGGGAAAATGTTCTATTTATCAAGGCAACACATCAACCATACAAATCCATACTATCCCACCTAGCTAAGTCAAATCATCGCTTAAGACTGAAGAATAGGCTCAAAATGATGGCATTCATTGAGCGTCTGTCGGGACCTGAGATCGGGTTCTACTGCTATGACTTGTTTCCCATGAATTCCTGGGAGTTTTATCAACTGATCACGATCAATATAACAAATTACTTGCTCTTAATGTCTTTATTCTAATCAATAAATTTTCTTTTCTCCTAATCGTTTTATAATAAAATTTATAAACTTAAATCAGATAGTGCCGAAAGTGGGGCGTAGCCCTGAAAACTCATCTGAGGGCCAAAATTTGAAAATTACTTCCCCCCCACAGCTGATACATTTTAAACATGATTGATTTCCCCGATTATTTTCTTTTATTATCATTTGAATCAGCGATGCAAAAAGAAACTCAAAAGAACCTCACAAAATGACATTAAATATGTCCAATTCATTGAGTAAGGTTGACTAGAAAAGTTGAAAAGTGAAAATTTCAAATATATGGTGTTATAAATTTGAAAGGGATAAGCAATTTTATCATTGTAAAACTAAATACATGAATAATTGTGCCATAATTTCTATGAATCACCAATGTAAAGTTGCTGGCTATAACATAAATTTTTTTCAACTTATCAAACCCTTATTTCAAGGTTCAGATTCTTTTTGCAACCCTGCAACAATAGATATCAAATTAGAACAGAATAAATGACTTTACAATTGATTTTAAAATGGCTCACGGGCGGTATTAGGGGGGTGTCCTAAGCTTTTTCCCAAAATTTTTTCAGGGCGTATTTTCCAAATTTTCGGCCCCATGGGGGTTATCCCTGGCTAAACCCCTCCTGGGGGAACTCTGGATTAAATACTGAAGAAGTTTTTAATAGTTTTATCAAAGAAGAATCAAATTTCTTCATTTTGGTAATTCTATAGGATTTTATTGATTCTCAATTGAGCAACAAAATATTCAAGGTCATTTTAAATAAAAAGTTTTGAAATATTATTTGACATTTTGCAAGAATTTAGTGTCTTTTAATAACATCTGTGCTGCAATCGAATGATAATATCGGGGGGAGTAGCCCAGGGATATATCAAAACAGCAAGCTTGCTTTGACGAAATTATTTTGAATCAATTGTTAAACTTTTTAAAATTATTTAAGAAAGGTTTCAAAGAAATCGATCAAGAATAGAAGGAAGAATTAACTTTATGGTTCATTTTTGAAAATAAGAACTTCTACATAAATTTTACCTTGTTCAACATTGTTATAATTATAAAAATTTTGAAATCATTGTCACCATTGGAGACATAAAAATATTTAAAATAAAAACACATATAAATTCAAAAACAAATCAAATGAAACATTCATTCAATAGATTTGAATTAGTTTTGAATAAATCGAAAATACTTTTAGTTTATTGACTAAAGTTATCAAAATTCATTTGAATTCAGGTCTGAAATTCAATTGATCAAGTTGATTAATCTTCGTTTTTCATCCAAACACTAAAGATAATGAATTTATCTCGGATTACATTAAATTTCAAACACTATCTGTTTGTGCATGATGACTCTAATGAGTTTATTGAGAGAATTTACACAATAATGAAATACACTTTAGTGACGATAAGTAGAGATTCTGACGAATATATGAGTGGACACAGAAGCAAATCCAGAATATATTGGGCCACAGCTCTTAATTCCTTGTTAATTATAGTTGGTATCAAGTTTCTTTTGTGCGCGTTCATTCGAGAGGTAATGTTAACCATGATAAGGTTGAATAAAAATTAATATTCAATTCATAGCAATGGATGCGGGATTTAACATGCGATCCTTCATATTTATTAGGCAATACTAATTTGATCCAGATAGTGTTTGCAATATGCTGTGGCTATTATTCTAGTTTATTCTATTTTTTACAAATGCAAGATATGAATAAATGCCTGGATGTTTTCTTCTATGTTCACCTAGCTGAAAATTCTAAACTGAAATATGAATTAAATACCACCGACAAAACCAAGATAATCAAATTTGCGAATATTTTTATGAAGATATATATTCTTTTTGGAATATTTATACTTCTGATACTAAATTCAATCGCAATATCGTATACTTTAATGTCATATTTAGACCCTGTTTCTAATTATTTCCTTCCGATGGCAATCATCTGGTGCATATCATATTGTTTACTATTTTTTCGTGTTGTTATTGCGAGTGGCCCTGCGCTTATCTTGTTGGTTTTATGTTATATAATTTTAATAATGAAATTCGAAGAAATTAATCGAAAAATTACATTATGTGTGAAACGACAAAGAAAAAAATATCTTGGATATGATTTGATTGATTTGATGGAAGAACACAATTATATTTCAAAAGTCACAGCGGATATCAATAAACTGATTCGGGTGGTTATTATCGTTAATTACTTCATAGCAATGCCCGGATTACTGATTGTTATATACGGATCGCATCACAAGAGTGTCACTGATTTGTCAAAATTAATTTCAGGAATTCTCTCTGTTATCATCACTTTTAATATTTATATTTCATTTCGTGGAAATGTTATAATGATCAAGGCAGCACATCAACCATATAAACATATTCTCTCTTACCTAGCTAAATCAAATTATCGCTTAATACTGAAGGATAGGCTAAAAATGATGGCATTCATAGAGCGTCTGTCGGGACCTGAGATCGGTTTCTACTGCTATGACTTGTTTCCACTGAATTCCTGGGAGTTTTATCAACTGATCGCGATCAATGCATCAAATTTCCTTCTCTTAAAATCTCTTGTTTGATTAATAAATTTTCCAATTGTGCACTTTTCATATTCAGAGTAATTTATTAATTTTGGTCAAAAATTATAAACGGGATCGATTTATCCAATTATTTTCTTTTCATATAATTTAATTTGATTTCAAATTAGAATAAAATAAATTACTTGACTATTGATTTCCAATTATTTATTCAAATATTTCCTAATTTTTAGACCACGATAATATAATCTTATTCAAATTTTAATTTATTCACAAAAAATAACCCAGCAAAGGATGCGTGATTTATCCTGCGACGTTTCCTATTTGATTGTTGATTCGTTCATGATTCAAATATTAATAGGATAATCTAGTTTAATTTATATATTACTTTTGTTTTACACATAGCTCGAGGATATTAATCAGAAACTATACCTATTTGATTATGCTCACCTAGTTAAAATTTCTGAACTTAAATTGAATTTGAATTTGAAGAATAATCAGAAAATTGTTAGACTTTCTAATATTTTAATCAAGTTTATTACCTTTTTCACAATACCAGTAATAATCACTGCAATTATAGTAATAATTTTATTCACTTATATGGCTTACACTGACCCTGCATCAAATTATTCGTTGCTATTCACAATATTCTGGTCTGTGGTAACAGGCCTGATATCTATTCGAGTTTTGACCACGTTCAATTTTGGGATTTTAATGATGGTTTTAATTTATTTAATAATAATCGAAAAATTCCGGGAAATCGCCCGAAAAGTCGAGTTATGTTTGCGAATGAAAAAACAGCGATTCCTTGGATATAATTTATATGATTTACTCGAAGAACACAATCATTTTTCAAAAATCACGGCTGATATCAACAAACTTTTTCAGGTTATATTATTCATTGTGTATTACATCGGAATGCCTCCCCTTTTGATATGTTATTTACGGCACTCATCACAAGAGAGTTATTAGTTACGCAAAATTTGTATCATATTTGGCCACAATTTGGGCATTTTCTGGCATTTTATGCATAACATATGGAAATATTTTGATAATTGAGGCAGCACATCGACCATATAACTGGACACTTTCCTACATTGTAAGATCCAAAAATTGTTTATCAGTGAAAAATAGGCTGAAATTAATGGCATTTATAGAGCGTCTGTCGGGACCTGAGATCGGGCTCTACTGCTATAACTTGTTTTCCATGGGAATTCGTGGGTGTTTTATCAACTAATCTCGATCAATATATTAAATAAGCTTCTCCTATTGTCTTTATTTTAATCAATAAGTTTTCAATTCTCTTATAAGTATTAAACTATTAGTAATTGATTTTTAACGCTTTAAAAGTGACGTAAAGTTTGCCTCGGTCTCATAATTTTTAGCCGCAATACCCGCAACGTCTTTATTGGCCAGATCTTCATTACCTTGGTCAGTTTCACAAACTTCATAAACAAGATGAAACATTCGCTCATTGACAATAATTTTTATTCTTATTTTTAAAAAATATTCATTTAATAGATTAAATTATGAAAAAGGTCAAATACTAGTCCTCTTTCCTAGGTGTCTTTGGGGATGTTTACCCATGAAATTATTCATCTTGGTCATAATTTTTAAATTCGATCAATTACTCCAATTAATTTTTTTATAGCATTTGAATAGATTTCAAATAAGAACAGAATAAATGACTTCACTATTGATTTCCAAATAGCTCTTCAAATAATTCAAATTTTGAAAACATCATCAAAAATAAATGAACTTGAATATAATGATAAATTACCATTTTAACATTGTTTTAAAAGTTTTGAAAATATTGTCACCATTGGTGACAAAAAAAATTTGAAACCAAAACACATATAAATTCAAAGCAAATCAAATGAAACATTCATTCAATAGATTTGAATTAGTGTTGAATAAACCAAATATACTTTTATTTTATAGACCAAAGTGATCATGGCTCATAATTTTAAAGTACGTCTGATTGAAATATTATCTAGAATTAGAAATTATCTGTTTGTGCATGATGATACTAAACATTTTATACAGAGAATTAACAAAATATTGAAATACACTTTAATTACGATAAGTAGAGATACCGACGAATATATGAGTGGAAACAGAAGCAAATCCAGAATATTTTGGGCCACAGCTCTTAATTCCTTGTTTATATTGGTTGGTATTAAGTTCCTTTTGTGCGCTTTCATTCGAGAGGTAATGTTGACCATGATAATTTTCCAAAAAAATTACAATTCAATTCATAGCAATGGATGCGGGATTTGACCTGTGACCCTTTATATTTATTTGGCGATACTCATCTGATCCAGATAGTGTTTGCAATGGCTAGTTGCTATCATTTTATGTTATTTTCTTTTTTTCAAATGCAAGATACAGATAAATGCCTGCCTGTTTTCTACTACGTTCACCTTGCTCAGAATTCTCAACTGAAATATGAATTAAATTCCACCGACAAAACCAAGATAATAAAATTTGCCAATATTTTTATAAAGATATTTGATTTTTTCGGAATATTTTTACTTCTGGCACTTAATTCAATCGCAATATCGTATACTATTATGTCATATTTTGACCCTGTTTCAAATTATTTCCTGCCGATGACAATCTTCTGGGGCGTATCATGTTGTTTAATATTTTCTCGTGTTGTTATTGCAATTGGCCCTGCGCTTATCTTATTGGTTTTATGTTATATAATACTAATCATGAAATTCAAAGAAATCAATCGGAAAATTAGTTTATGTGTGAAACGACAAAAACAAACATATCTTGGATATGATTTGATTGATTTGATGGAAGAACACAATTATATTTCAAAAGTCACAGCGGATATCAATAAACTGGTTCGGGTGATTATTTTCATAAATTACTTCATAGCAATGCCCTCAATACTTATGGTTATATACGGAACTCATCACAAGAGTGTCAGTGATTTGACAAAATTATTTTCAGGAACTTTAGCTGTTTTCCTCATTTTTTGTATGTTTCTTTCAAATCGAGGAAATGTTCTACTGATCAAGGCAGCACATCAACCATATCAATCAATACTCTCTCACCTAGCTAAATCAAATCGTCGCTTAAGACTGAAGAATAGGCTGAAAATGATGGCATTCATTGAGCGTCTGTCGGGACCTGAGATCGGTTTCTACTGCTATGACTTGTTTCCACTAAATTCATGGGAGTTTTATGAACTAATCTCGATTAATATATCAAATTATTTTCTCTTAATATCCTTAATTTAATGAATAAATTTTTTAATTGTGTTTCTATTTCTGATTTTCAGTTCTGTAGGATTTTATTGATTTTCAATTGGCCCACATATTTTCAAGGTCATTTGAAATAAAATTTTAAAATATTGTTTAATTAGTATTTTGCGTGGATTTTATATATTTGTCCTTATTTTAATCAAAAAATTTCCGAATTTTGCTTTTATTTCAATGTTATATATTCATCTTGGTCAAACATTTGATTCTATTATAAATATAATCAATTTTTTTATTTATTTTCTTTTCATATCATTTGAATAAATTTCAAATTAGAAGAGAATAAACGACTTGACTATTGATTTCCAAATATATATAAATTTGTTTTAATGTTTAAATTTTAAAAACATTATCAAAGATGAATGAACTTGGTTTTAATGATATAATGATTGAGATTTAAAATTAAAAAAATATGATCTCAGATAAATATGGGTCAACATGGGTAAAATTGGGGGTACTTCGGAATGGTAATTCACCAGTTAAATAAGAACAGGAAAGGTGAATTAATCTAATATTTGCCATGAGCATTCGTTTTGAATTTCAGAGATTATTCAAGAGAAATTTTGGAGAATAAAGAATCATGTAAAGGTACAAGGCAATTTTTTAGAAAAAGATGACTACTGAAAATAAATTCGAATCATAAAAACTAATGAATGAAAATTTATTTTCAAGAATAAAATTCTAATCAAAAATAAAATTAATGACTTTCTCTGATATATGTCTAACAATCAAATGAAAATATCGGCGATCAGTGTCACTGTATTTGGAAAATTTTGTTACCATTGGAGACATTTTTTTTTAAAAATCATATAAATTCAAAAACAAAGAAAATTTAACATTTATTCAATTGATTTGAATAACTGTTAATCAGAAATCAAATAATTCATTTGAATTCTTGAAATAATCAAGTTAATTAATCTCCGTTTTTGACTGGCTACTCACTAGAGAAATTGAAATTATCTTGGATATTATCAAGTGTCAAACATTATTTGTTTGTGCATGATGATCCTAATGAGTTTATGGAGAGAATTAACAGAATATTGAAATACACTTTACTTACGATAAGTAGAGATACCGAGGAATATATGAGTGGAAAGAGAAGCAAATCCAGAATATTTTGGGCCACAGCTCTTAATTCCTTGTTTATATCAATTGGTATCAAGTTTCTTTTGTGCGCTTTCATTCGAGAGGTAATGCTAACCATGATAATTTTTATAAAATTTAAAATTACATTCATAGCAATGGATGCGAGATTTGACCTGCGACCATTTATATGTATTGGGCAATACTCATTTGATCCATATAGTTTTTGCAATAGGTGGTTGTGCTTATTTTACTATTTTCCATTATTTTCAAATTCGAGACACAGAAAAATGCCTAGCACTTTTCTACTATGCTCACCTAGCTCGAAATTTACAACTGAAATATCAATTAAATTCCAACGACAAAACCAAAATAACTAAATATGTGAATATTTTTTTGAAGTCATGGGATTTTGTTGGAATCATTTTTTTTTCTGACATGTATTCTAATCTCAATATCGTTGTCACTTATGTCATATTTTGACCCTGTTTCAAATTATTTCCTCCCGATGGCATTCCTCTGGTGTTTATCATATTGTTTAATATATTTTCGTATTAGTATTACGGTTGGTCCAGTGATTATCTTAATGGTACTAGTTTATATAATTTTAATAATGAAATTCAAAGAAATTAATCGCAAAATTAGTTTATGTGTTAGAATGAGAAAACAAAATTATCTTGCATATGATTTGATTGATTTGATGGAACAACAGAATTATTTTTCAAAAATCACAGCGGATTTCAATAAACTGTACCGGGTGATAATACTTATCCTTTACTTCATAGCAATGCCCCTATTATTGATTGTAATATACGGAACACATCACAAAAGATTCAGTGATTTTGCGAAATTATTTTCAGGAACTACCGCTGTTTTACTCACTTTTGCTGTTTATCTTTGCTTTCGTGGAAATGTTGTAATGATCAAGGCAGCACATCAACCATACAAATCCATACTAACTCACCTAGCTAAATCAAATCATCGCTTAAGACTGAAGGATAGGCTCAAAATGATGGCATTCATAGAGCGTCTGTCGGGACCAGAGATCGGTTTCTACTGCTA
>JAQGBD010001885.1:0-12652 GCA_034698165.1 Punctoribates punctum | reverse complement strand
CCCTCTCTCTCTCCCTCTCTCTCCCTCTCTCTCTCTCTCTCTCTCTCTCTCTTTCTCCACACTTTTATTAATATTTAATTCAATAATCTCATAATTGATCATGCTCACTGAGTTTTATTTCACAAGCTAAGCGACGTTAAAAGAAACAAGATGAAGATTAATCAGCTATCTCTGATCATTTTCTCTGCAAATTCTCTTTAATATTTGTTCAATCAATTTGTTTGGTGAAAGTTCAGTGAAAATTAAGTTCTCTGTTATTCGATAAAAGTTAATCTGATTATCCAAGATAATGACCTTGCACACATTATAGGATGAAAGATTGGAAGCCGAAGAAGAATTAACTCTGAGTCAGGGTTTGAAAATAAATAAGAAAATCAAATAAAAATGAGTAAAACGAATTCCTTCCGAGTTTGAGGCCATTCCTATCGATGAACAGGAATGCCTTCAAAGCTCACACTTGAAAGTTGAAAGAAAATTCAACTCTCATTCAGAGAGAAATGTTATTTTAGTGAAGCATTGGTGAGAAAATCAAAACTTCTTTCACTTATTCATTGAAAAAGATTTTCAGAAATATTCAGATTATTTTTGAATATATTTTTTTTATCTCACTTTACATTCAAAGCCATTGATATGATTGAGAAAAAGGGCAATGAATTCGTGAAAATAGCACAGAATCTAATGGAGAAGTTATGCCTCATTAACGATACATTTCTTACATTACATCAACTGAACTGAGTAAGCGATGCGCAGGGTTTACACAATTGAAATTAGTTTATTTTGACAGGGTTATATGCCAAAGGGGAAAGTTGAATTTTTTCCACCATCACGCTCATGGTGGATTCAATTTTATTCAAATAACATGTTTAGAAAAGTATCTTTCAAATTTCTTACCATCACTTTTAAACCACCTTGGCTAACTTTGCCAAAACGAATGGAAATATTTGAGTAAAAACACTTTTGTCTCGACTTTCAATTTGTCTGAAAATATATCTCTTTGTGTAATCGTTTGACTCATTTTTTCGCTTAAAGATGAAGAAATGTAATCGGGTTCATAATTGAAATGCCAGGCGCTCACTATTACTACTGAGCTAGTTTACTCTGTATTACTAGTTTATTATAATTGTCTCTTTGATGAAAAGATAAAAAGTCGAATACTATCCAACACTTCATTTGACGTTAATTTTGAGATACAAAATGAAACTTATATTTCATGAGTGGCTCCAAATGAATATCAATTATTCTGTGCATTGAGAAAACCGACAGAATTTCAAATTGGATTCGAGAGAGAGAGAGAGAGAGAGAGAGAGAGAGAGAGAGAGAACTAACAAAAACGATATATTCCGAAACAAATTAATATTTTGATCCTCTCTTCACATAACAAATTGAAATAATTTTTTCTAACCATTAATTACAAGATCACATTTCAAGAGAACAAAGGAATTAATTGCTTTAATAAATTATTTGCACTGAAAAAAAAATTCCTTCCATTTATATTCACCCACATTAGCGAATCGGTTAATCTCTATTGGCCATGTTTATATATTTTTATCTTCTCTTTTATTAATGGTCTAGGTGATATTTCGTTAAATTAATTTCCTCGATAATCTATCTTTTGTTGAATTGAACATGAGCAAGATAATTGCAATTAAGGGTAAACATTCATTTAAATTTTTGTTGTTTATAGAATTGATATTTTATCTTGCTCATATTGACACATTGAATTATTGGAACTGATATTTTCTGCAAATATTCTGAGCCCAGAATATAATATAAACAAACTTCATAAGAATAATGAGTAAAAACATTTTTATCGCTAAATCTCTGGATATTTTTCAGACAATTATTCTCAAGTCAGGAGTTGTTTGGAAAGGCTTTCCTCAGACTTATTTAGGCAAATGTCTGAGGCTTTGGAAACAAATTCTTCAGGATTTTCAAGACTTTGAATAATAATAAGATTTGACTGTTTTTTCGCTGCGAAACCAAACTCTTGATTATTGAATGAATGGTTGGTTTCAAAGTTAAATAGATGTGAATTCAAGTGAATAAGTGATTCAATTGTTCTAAAATTCTTCCAAATCCTGCCATCAATTGTATTAAATGTTTTGTTTTCCTCTTTCGATATCCAATCGCAAGAAAAAGCCTAAAGATATCGAATATTAACTGAATATTCAAAATGTTTTTTCACCAGAGATGGGCAGAGGAGTAGACACACTTTTAACTTGCCTTGCTTCAAGCATTAAATAAGTCAGAATAATCTTTCTGTATGTTTTGGAATTTTATCAAGAACAAAGTTGTATTTCGTAAAATTTAGAAAAGTGTTCACCCTGATACTATGATCTTTGAAGATACCATTAGGATTAATTATTTATTTGCCTAAAATTAGTTTAGCTTGCACATTTGGTATTTATATAGAAGATGAAAAAGTCAAATATTTGCGAAAAATGGGTTCAGTCAATAGGGAATACTGTCTGCTCCTCTCAAATCGTGGCCATCCCTGCGCTCATATAGTATTCAAACACAGGAGTCATGTCTTAAACAAAAATTTATTGGAAATAAAAACAAAAATAGTTTGAGACGTTTCAGACGTGAAGAATATATTCTTTATTATAGAAATCAATTATATATAAGACATTAGAGGCTTAGGAAAACAGGTTTTGATTTATTCTGTGCTCTAATAAAAATAGTCACACATTTGTTGTGAAAGTTCGGAGGAATTCCTTTTTTCTTCAGTGAATTCTCTGGGAATAGACTTATTCTGTGCCTAATCTGGCGTTAAATCCATTTATGTGTTAAGAAAAATAAATGCCAAACACATTTCAAATGGAAATTTATTCATAAAATTTGCAATTGAATTGAAAATTTGGCTCTTGTAGAAAATGGAAAATGTTTTCTTATGCATGTTGAGATAAGTGGGGAAAGTGCTCTGTCTGCTAAAATCCATCTTAACTAGGTAAATGTTTGCTTTTGAAATTGTTCACTAATTTTTGTGGCAAATAAAAGATCGACAAAAAGAGGACTCAAATAAAACTTAACTGTATTTTAAAAATTGTTACTTGCTCCTTATTTAAGTTCTCATTGCAAATCACCATGACAATTATTGTGTAGTGAAGGCCAAGGTAATCAATATTTAATTAACAAGCGAATTTATTTTCTTATTGAACTTGCTCAACTTTTATTGATGAACAAACGTGACATTTATTCCAAATTGAATTTGATTACAAACGAAAACCTTTTTTTGATTAATTTCCAAAAAGTTAAGCAAATCATAAGTCGAATAAATTATTCATAATTTTGAGACAAATATATATTTTTATTAATAATTTATTTACTATTCATGCGATTAATTCATTTAATTCTGATGGATATTAATGAGAATACCTATAATTATTTCTTCGGTCTATAAATACTCTGATATCACGCAATTTATTCATATTTAGCATGGTAGTTTCAACGTATTACTTGTATTAATCTTATTCCCATCAATATTAAAAACGATTCTTGCATAAAACTCATATGATTGTTATTTTATCTTGATTATTCTTAAGGATTTGTTACAAACCTAATTAAATTATATAATATTATGTATTAGAATATTAGCAAGATGAATTAATTTTAAGTTAATTAATTTTTTTCTTTCTCAATTAATTACCATGGCAAAAAGCCTCTCAGATAAGGTGGATTTGTACATCAATATCTTGCAAGTTTTATTTCGAAATAAAAATCCATTTATTTCAGATTATATAATATAGAGATGAGCAAGGTGGTGCTTGAAAAATATTAATGACAATTCTAAGGAATCAGTTAATTGTTTCTAAATATTTTTTTTATTGTGTAACCATGGAGTTGATGGTTACCTTGGAATAATGAGCACCTTGCTTATTCTTCAATCGAGTATTGTTATCATTGGAATGAATGGATGAATGAACTTATGTTTAATTTCTGTCTGATATTAGAGCAGAAAAATTTTGTCCTATTCTCTGATTGCATGCATTTATGCCATTAGTGGCCGATGTGTGCGCCGTTCGATTATTCTGTGCTCTAATGTCTAACTGTTGTGTAATTCTGTTTCCAATTCTGATATTAAATGTTTACTCAAATATGGTTTTTGATGTCATTATTATTAAGAGTTTAAGAATATTCTGTTCACAATATTAACATTTAAATAGAAAACTGGTCTATTCAACTGTCTATTCAAATGTCTGAGGGCTAAATATAGCTCAAGTTAAATTACCCTGGAGCTTATCTCACTATAGACTTTGCAACATTCCCGATGATTTGAATTTGAATTGATGTCAAAACAATATTCATATTCTAATGATGTCATTATTTTTTGACACACTTCTTGAGATAATCTTTTATTTGAAAAAATATTATCCAGGTTTTAAAAGTTTATTGTAATCCTTAAGATAAAATGTCCTTGCATTTAATTCAAATGTATTTCTAAAGCCTAGCAGACACTAAAAATTTAATGAGCTTGCCTAATCATTACTAATCAACCATTAATTATAACTAATTATTTGAAATCATAAAATAATTGCATACTTATTCATGGAAATTTTTTCATCAAAATAATCAACAAGATAATGACTAATTTGTAATTATTATGATCACCTTCAGAGTCTACAAGTTACCTTGCTCATCATCGAACTTGTTATCGATATGAAAGATATCATTTTTGTTCCCCAGAACTGTCATTAATTTCATTCGAATGGAAATAATAATCTTGTTATTGAATGAAAGTTACCTTGCAAGAGCTGTCTCTGATGGCTATCTATCAGATTATTACCTAGAAATTCATTGAAAGCGATTTCTGAGAGAAAAATAAAACGTTTGATACGTTAGAAAACACTTGTTTTCCGAAGAAGATTATTTTATTCCCTGGATTAAGTGGAATTACCTTGGCAATATATCAATACAGTACTAATATTTTATTACATCCACTTTGGAAAACATATTTACAGGTCAGGGATGGCTATGGGTTGACTCACTTCACAGGGTTTTGTTTTTAACTGTATTAAATGCGAATTATCAAATAACATCTACCTTGGCATTTTTATGCTGATTAATTTTCTGGTTTGTTGAAGGGCAAAAGAACAATTTGCCCTGTTCAGTTACATTTTAATTATTCTTATTCTTCAAATAAAAGCTTGTTTTTTTAATAATATTTACTTTGATTTTATCGTCGAGTTTCATAATATTTGCTAGGTTATATAAGCTTATTGTGAGCTTTTCAATTATATTAGCAGGATAATTGCTTTCTCTTGAATCCTCGAACTAATTTCGTTACAATGAACCGGATTTTTGTTGAAGATTATTAATTTTCAACGTTTGATAATCAAATAATAAAAAATTCTGGAATGAGAAAGAATTTTGTTCATAAGCAGCAATGCTCAAGCACATCTACCCAGGACTGTTGTCAGGGTGTATTACCTAATGCTCGAGCTAGCCAAGGGCATCCATTGAGGTATTGTTAAATTTTTAACACAAAGGGTAGGGTTCAGAGAAAAAAATGCTTTTTATGAACCAATTCTGGGGGATGGGGGGCGTTGAAGAAATTATTAGGGGGTTTTGGTTATACTATCCCCTCCTGAGCATTACTGGCTCATAGATTTCAATATTAAAAGATGAATAAACTTCGAAATACAAGAAAGATAAAAGATCTCGAATATTGTGTCGAATGAATGCCTTATTTGGAGTTATTTTCTAATATTAAATATCTTTTTCTATGAATTCCAATAAATCATAGAATAGTTTTTCGTCGTATAATAAACACTAATATTATCCACAATTCACTGGAGAATTATTTTCCATGAATTATAAGATAAGTTTTCACTAGAGAAGGCCAAGGAGTGATTGACCAAGGACCGGCTCTAAGGGTAATTCTAGGGTGAGGCCTAAAAAAGTAAACGAAAAGTGCTGCCCCCTTGGCCATCTCTGGTTTTCACTTTTATAGATGTATTTTCTACTATTCCTATGAAAAAATGAATATTATAATCATAAAGAAATTTCATACTGCTACTATTGTTCATTTATAAATTACCATGATAATCTCTAATAATGTGTTTGAATATTTTCAGAATTAAATTGAAATTCATTTATTAAACTCATATTATTTACAATATTTAGGCCGAGAAGAGGAAAGCAGACGATTCGGAATTAGAGGCGCTTTTAGAGGAGAGTCAGAATAAGTGCACCGGCAGGCGATGCGTTCAGAGTGACCAATGCTGTCCCGGGTCTGTCTGTGTGGACGTCGATGGGGGTAAGCCATTACTTTGACATTAAAACTGATGTTTTTCTCGTTATTACCGTTTCTGGTGTTCTGTTTCCTAAAATATTTTTGTGAGATTAGAAGAAAATGTTCATTTCTTATTTATCACTAGAGAATTGCTAGATTACTATTTTTCTGATGTCAACAAACTATTCGGGGGTTATTATTCGTAGGTGGTGTAGGTGGGAGTCAATCTCAACTCAAAGTTCAGTCGAGAGAAGGAAGGAAGGAGAGGGGAGAAGAGGAGAGAGAGAGAGAGAGAGAGAGAGAGAGAGAGAGAGAGAGAGAGAGAGAGAGAGAGTGAGAGAGAGATTAGTAGAAATTAATTAATTTTTTAATGACCTTGCCCAATTTTTCTGAATGTTAACATTATTTTCCAAAAAGAGTTTTACTTATTATTCCTACTTATGGTAATAATTATGAATATTCTGTAAACATCTCTATTGTTCATACAATTTGTTTTTTAATTAACACGGATTAAATCCTATGCCTCATTTTACCAAGATTAGATTCGCTAAATGAAAACATGTTTTTCCTAAAATTGAGTACAACTCACAATTAGTGTAAACTTTCTTTGCTTCAAATGATTACTGGAAATGCCAGCCATTGATACTCTTGGGAAGAATAGAATAAATTGACCTTTCTTCAAATAAATCCACTTAGAGTATGATTTATTCCATATGAATATTAAATGAGTGGATTCTCTTCGGAAGAACTGAAAGATGAAGAGTAAGCCATAAAATTCATTGAATACATTTCAACACAATTCGAATATTTTCCAAGAATTTCTTGAATTCTTTGAAAGATAACTTTGAGTTCAGCCGAAAGACAATTGAATTCAGTTTTGGTTAAATTTTATTTCACTCTTCAATTACTGTATTGAATACAGAACCAGAATATTCTGGGTTTAGTGCTCTCAGTGTGAATTAGAGATGAGGATCGGATCGATTTTTGGCGATCCGATCCGATCCGAACTCATAAATATTTAGGTCCGATCCGATCCGAACTCATAAATATTTAGGTCCGATCCGATCCGAAAATTTTCGCTATTTTTTTTATTCAAACTTACAATTAGAAATATCACCTTATTAAATTGGTACTAATTAACTTAGATAGAGAGGAATTCGTCAAATTGATAGAAATTAAATTAAATTAAGAAATTTTCTAAAAAAATATGTTTTTTTGTCAAAATTGAAAAGAAAAATATCAATTATTATTTAATTGAGTGTTTTCAGCACTTATTGAAACTCTGAGGCAATAATTCATTCAATTCTATGAAATATTAAAGTTTTTGTCACATTTTACTGTTGTTTTACAGTTTTTGAAAGACATAGAAAAAAATTTCGGATCCAATTTTCGGATCCGATCCGAATCCGAGATTTTTTTGCTAGATCCGAATCCGATCCGATCCGATCCGACCCGATCCGATCCGACCCGATCCCGATCCGATCCGATCCGACCCGATCCGATCCGGTCCGGTCCGATCCTCATCTCTAGTGTGAATGCATTCGGTTTCTCGCAATTCACGAGATGAGCAAGGTGCCGTTCTGACGATTACAAGTTTATTATTTATTGATATATTTTCCATCTTTGATGATTTATAAACAATTTTACCATGATAATTCCATCATAACTAATTCGAAAATTGAATATTAAGTTTTTCAGTCAACTTGATCATCGCAGGTCTCTTATCTATTGTTTTCTTTTTCTAAGAACAGTTTCCTTTCACCCGAAGGCAATCATTAATAATCAAATGTTAGTATATTTTATGGAATGTTATAAAAATAGAATAATCTCTGATCAGAGTAGAAATGATTTGAATAATGTTACCTTGTTTCTATTTTATTTATTCAAAGTGAACTGAGTGAATATTTGAATTGCAAACTATATTTGAGTTGCATGTTGTTATTTGCATAAAATCCAGGCTTATTTAACATCGCATATATGCTTTAATTCATTTAAATTTTGTATTAATCTTGCTTAATTTTAAATCTTACTCAATATGGGTATTTGAAACCTGAATATCGTTTTAATTAAATGATTTTCATTTGCCTAAGAAAAAGATAATTAGAATTTCAGATTTATTCGGAACCAATTACTATAGTCTTAATGAATAAAATCAATTAAAATAAATTAAATGAAATTCGTGTAACTATTCTGCAATCAATTACTAAACATAGAAGCCTTTGGAAATGAGCAAGGTACATTCTTCAAGGCTTGATAAGCAACAGAATATTGTTGCTAAAGATGGTCTTGCTCATCATTATACGGCAAGATTGTGAATTAGAGTAGGAGTTTCATAGAATATGAGTTACAAAAGAATTCTTCTGAGATATAATGAAATATTTGTGCATGATAAATTAGTTGATTATTACAAGAATATTTACATGTAGCTGTGCAACATTTAATGATCTAGCCTATTTCGAAGATCTCGAAGATATTTTCGAATAATTCTTCATAAAGTAATCGGATTACAAGAATATTCTCTAGAATTCCACGAATCATAGCATTAACAAAATAAAACTTGCAAGGTAATTTATTTGAATGAAAAAAACTGAGACAATTTTGACTTGAAGTCAAAGAATAAATGTTTTTCGGGGCACAGAATAAAACCTATTATTCCCCGCAGTAAACAATGGAAACCAACCGCAAACTGTGCCAGAATTGGCCAATTAAATGAACTAGTTCATGAGCTAATCCAATTTGAAGAGTCAATTGTTTCCGTTTATTCAATTGAATAATAAGTTGTAGGAAAAGGACTTCGAATGTAAACAAAATAATTGCTTTCTTTGAACGAAAACTTGTATAACAATTGATTACAAGTTAAGTGAGTTATGGCTTCACTCGAAAGGGTTGTAAACAAGGCTTTCTTGGAAAGAAACGCCACTTTTTCTTCAAATTGAATTATGGCCACAGTTTAGGCAATTGTTCAACACTTAAATGACCCAGTATTTGATTATCGGCATATGGTTTTAGCCAAGATTATTCATGTTAAGCACCTTGTTCAGCAATTCAAATATTAAAGGTCAGAATTGAATGCTAACCGGAGTGAAAAATATTCAAAACCTTCTCAAATGGATGACTTCTCGATAGGCACTCTTTAAAATGGAATTTAATAGCCTAGGTACTTGAGAATTCCACTCACTTAAATACTAAACTTGCTTAAAAAAAGCATTCAAATACTTGTGAATTAAATGAACAGGATATGACTCATATGAGTGGTGGGAATATCATAACAAGAAGAGTGCCTCAGACCGATTCGTGACATTTGAGCAATAACTGATCCTGGTCTTTTTAATTTTTCAACCACTCCTCGCAATTCTATGTTGACATCAATACGAAGCCATCGATTACTTCCATTGATTTGCTTTTCTATTCAAATATTTATAAGTCGTCTGAATTTTGGTTTTAATGATGACCAATGGGGTCAACCCATTTGGTTTGGGATAGACCCAAACTTTTGGAATGATGGCCTCCCCCTAGTTTCAAAAAATGTGTATTTTGGTTAAACGTATAACCCCCTTCTCTATTGGTGGCCACGTTGGCGGTGTTGGTGATCCCTGTTTTTAAATTTAATTTTGTTTTCTTTTCTCTTTGATTTTGAATAATAAAATGTGTTTTCTCTATATTTGATTTGCGTTTAGTTTTGGGGACTTGTCTACCAATCTATGGTGTGAGCGAAGGCCAGTCGTGTCAGAGCGATGACGACTGCGAGGCGGGCCTCAGCTGTGCCTATAATGTCAATTATGGCGTCAATCCGTCGGCACTCTATCAGGTGAAGAGTCTGCGCTCCTGTCAATCCGTGGGCCGAGAAATCATGAAAAAACAGTACAGTTAAGTCCATTTTGACCAAGATTCCTTTTCAAAAAACAATTTTATAGGGCCTTGTTCATAATTTTATACCTCTCCTACAGATAATGAGTGTCAGACGAGCTCTGAGTGCGATTCGAGCCGAGGCCTGTGCTGTCAAGTAATCAAAAGGCACCGAATGGCGCCCCGAAAGTTATGTTATTACTTTTCGGACCCCCAGAGCTGTGTGGGACCGGTGGACGTGACGTACGCCAAGCCTTTACATCATTCGCCAACTAATGTCTTCTTCAAAGCCAGAGTCGGATAAGCCATAGCCAGAGACAATTTACTCCCCCATTGATTAGAGTAAAAGCCGACACCGCACACACATTCCCTTTACAATTGACGTCTGTCTGTGTGTTTTCCAATCCCTATCCCTTTCCAAATGACTATCAGAAGAGATGTCGTGACGAGAATTCATCGCAAACTCAATAAGTCAGTCGAGAAATCACAGAATAGACTCAAATACTTATATTAAATGATTTTCTCAGCAAAAGTCCTGAAAATTACTCGAATTATAAGTTAATTATTTCAGTGAATTCTGTACTCCGTTTGCACCGAATAATTGAAGTAAAGCCACTTATTCTTATCCGAATTTATTTTTATCTTGATAGATTTGTTCAATAATTATAGGAAATGCTAGAATGGAATTCTCTAAAATAACCAAGATAATGCTGTTTGAAAAGGTGGATTTTGTCAGGGGTGTGCTAAGAGGCCATATGGGAGGCCTAGTGTTAAAATTTAAACTTAGCACTTCACTGATTTCGTCATTTCTCTCCTGGTAAAACTTTTTTTAACCCCTTTCCTCTGCACACCTTCTTTATTAATACATTTCATTGATATTTAGCCAAAAATATTCGTCTCTTTTAAGTAATTTTGATAATTAATGTCAAAAATTAAGTATTTTTGCGGAAAAATTTGTTTTCTTGAAAATTGATGTAAAATATTGAATGAAATTTATTTAGAGAAATATTTAATCTATTTATCAAAAAATTGATTATACTTTTGGTTTGAATCTGGTATTAATGGCTTTATGTGTTCTAAAAATGATCTTGGTTATAATTTTCGAATAGATAATACATATCTTAGTAATTTTAATGCTATTATTAAAATCTTATAACTTGTAAAATAATAACATTTTTTGGTTTCAAGTAATAAAAAAAAATAAAATTTTATTGATTTTCGTTAATTCGCCCAATTTTTCAGAAAAAGAAAATTCTAGTTATAACCTAGTTCATATGGATTATCGAGTTATTTTCTTATTCAATTTAAATTTATCAATAAAGCGGGGGATTTCAGCGTAACAGTGGATTTAGTACTTTATATTCTATTGTTTTAATCCTATTTGAAATATCGTTCAAATATTTAAAAGTACAAAATTCAGAATTAATGAATCAACAAAATTTTAGTACTTTTTAAAATTGAATTCTCCCATTTAAATGATTTATTCTCAGCTCATAAAAAGTATTGAAACATCTATTGGATGAGTCATTCATCACACTGTGTGACAGCACTGTATTAATGAAAGCGTTGGCTAATGCTTTGGTTGTTGTCATGACAACCAATACTGTGATCCAATGAGAGGACTTGTTTTTCAAATATGAAAATTGTTTTTAACGTTCAAAACAATCGATGAAATAGTCTTTGATTTTAAAGAGATTTTCATTTGATTTCATTAATGATTAAAAGTGTGTCTAAGAGTTGTCTTCTGGACGTCGAACAAGTAATAAACAGTTCAATAGCGGAATGGCTTCCGGCCGATGACTATACGTGAGTTTCAATCTCTGTTTGTCTGTAAAACACATTTTCGGTAAATTTGTGTCTCTTTTGCCTCCAAAGGGGTTGTCTTGAGAACTACTGTGACGTAGAAAATGGCATTTTTTGGGGCGAAGTCACTGACATTGAGCGCCAATTTGTGGCAAAACTGGCCGAACAACAGGCATCGCATCCGGTGGTCAGCAGTACACCCGATCGCCAGCACGAAGAGGTCGACGACAACTCTATCGCCGAAGAAGTAAACAAAGAGCTGTCTCTGATCTCAACCGTTGAACCGATAAACATATCGGAGACAAATATGTCGCCATTTGTTTCTTCGTTTAGTTCAATGTCATCGCTGCCGACGGCTGAGAGTCGTTCCCTTTTGGAGGACAACTGCTTATCGACGCCTAACGAGAAGCGAGAGTCCACACATCCATTGACTCCGTGGACGCCGCGAAACAGTTCGTCGGATAAGCGATCGTCTCATTACTTGTCGTTCGCCTCCAACTCAAAGATTTTCCATTTGTATGATCTTCAAGAAGAAGAAGTCGAAGAAGAGATGGAGGAAGTGGTCGGAGAAGGCGTACAAACAGAGACCGAAAATGTGAAACAAATATTAGAAATTGTCAAAGAAGTGGACGAAGAGGTAGAAGAAGAAGAAGTCGAAGAAGAGATGGAGGAAGTGGTCGGAGAAGGCGTCCAAACAGAGACCGAAAATGTGAAACAAATATTAGAAATTGTCAAAGAAGTGGACGAAGAGGTAGAAGAAGAAGAAGT
>JAQGBD010001884.1:0-12666 GCA_034698165.1 Punctoribates punctum | reverse complement strand
TCGGACACATCCGAGTTCTTAGACCGATAGGACTGGCCATTAAGAACTTGAAAACGACTAACTTTTGCTTCTCTGGTCATATACTACTATACCATTGAACGATATTATGTTTCCATAAAAATAATAATTAAATATTTGCTACGAAAACAATAGATTGCTTTGAATTCAATAAATATTTAATCAATTATTATATAAAAGTATTATTAATATTGACTAAAAATAAATACATTAATTGAGTTTTTGGCACATTTTACAGGAATTTCAATTCAAATACAAATTACATTAATTCGTAATATTTTATAACAACGGAAACGAAATAATGGGAAATAACATCAAATTCAATGAAAATCGAGTCAAAAGATTGTCAAACATTTTACATAAAAACACTTTAAATAAAAATTTGTTTAAAAAATTTAGCAGAAAATAGGATAAAATAGTTGCCCACAAATGATATATTGTAACGAAATATGTAAATAATTGATAGTTTCGATCACTTTATAGCGAAATCATTAATAATTAAGTTATAGAACAAGGATTTCGACATTTTGGCTATAAGTTTATCTTGGTAATTTGTAGTGGCGTTTCTCCAACACAATAGAAATAGAAGAGAGTATAAAACAATTGACTCAAACTGTCCTCAGGACCAACAATGAGGACGAATATGAAGACTGGCATCAAATAGAAAACAATAAGAAATAAATGCATGAAATTATTGTTACAATTAATTAATTAATAATTATTTACATTATATTCAGAAGAGTATTGGTATTGACTTTAGACAAAAAAGCCGTAAAACTATTAAAATTGTCAAAAGTTGTGTTGAATGTGACTCATATGGAAATCGGCGAAACTGTTCACTAATTAATCGAGTTTTGATGGATTAATAGGTGAGAGACTCTTATATTAAAATTTGGCAATAATTCAAAAGTTGTGACCAAAAACTAATCTTTGAATCGAAGGTAAGCGGCCAACGATTTACCGCTTTTTAATAGAAAATATTTCTATTGTAGTAAAACAACCGGTAATTAAATGCATTAAAACTAAAACTATTCCTAAAAAGTTATATTAAAAGATAACTCAAGACTTAGTTCTACTTAAATGGAGACCAGAAAAGACTTTCAGATTTGATTTGAATCGATTGTTAGGCCAAAGGATGTTCGCTATCATAGAGGGAAGCCTTTGACTCGTCATTACTATTGACTTCGTTTTCAGAGATGAGAAGATTTCGTTTCTCTTCGTCAGTGTTTGGTTGGAATTCATACATTGGATTCGCAAAATTTGTACTCTTTTTCACAAAATTAAAAACAATATTAATTGGAATTCAATTTATTTTCTATGAATACTTTTTCGTTGACTTCAAGACTGAAGGAACGGCTCAATGCGTGACTGGGAGTGACATCTTCGTCGAACTCATCGCTGCCATACATAGGATTACTGATCTCAACATTGGCTGACGTCTCCGGCATTCTTCGGTGAAGAAACGCTCGATTACTGCAAACAAATCAACAAATTATTCGCCGAATCAAACAATTATTGCAATTTTTAATACCTTTTTCTGACTCTAAGTGTGAAGACACCGATGAAAATAGCCAAACATATTATTAGGATTATGGCTAAGGGTATCACAGCTATTAATATCCATTTTGTCGTTTTGTCCAATGAATTAGAAGCCGTTGAATCGGTTGAACCCGTCTCTAACTCAGACTTTGACTCAGACTTAGACTCCGACTCAGATTCAGACGACGACGTATCAGAGGGTTTTAGAATAAGATTTTCACAGCGAAAGCCATAGAAACCCTTTTCACACCTTATGTCAAAAATTAATTAAAATAATCATTAATTGAGTATAAAATCAAAAATGAGAAAAAAGAAAAACATTTTCTTTTAATACTGAGACAAATGTCACTCAAATATTAATATTCTTATGTTTATAAACATCTCTTAATTTCTAAATTCAAAGCTCTGTCCGATTGTTCCACTCAACCCTTCTAGGTTACCTGTCCTGGGTTAGACCAAGCCTAAGGCAACCCTTGACAACTCAGACGGCTTGGGTTAGTGCTTGGGAGCTGAGTGTCCACCATATGATCTGTTTAACTGCTGCCACGAATATACAGTACAAACAGGGTTTATATAAATGACTTTATTTTTAAGTTACGGCATCATATAGATCAGGGATGTGCTAACTTCGAGATTCTGTGCTAATGTTAAAATTGTGTTTCTGGAGGGGAGGACTCAAATGGAAAAATTTCGACCTCAGGATGAAGGCTCCTCCTTAGCACATGCCTGATATATATGACACTCAGTGATAGACGTCTCTTGATATCAATTACAACTCCACTGATTGACATCCAGTACTCAGGGCTGAGTTCAGGTCAAATGTTGAACGGAATGTATGAATACCAGCAAAACAGTGAAAATAAGGGAATACTCTGTACTCTGGACTAGACTGTAGTCACTACAGGTAACTGAAAGGTTGTAATCACTTACTCGCACTTTGGACCGGCTTCTCGGCCGACGGGAGGAATACAAGTGCCGCCGTGCAAACAGAATGAGTTGCATATTGTGTTTACTTCTGTTTGACAGAGAGCACCAGACGACTCTCGTTCATCACTACTGTCTCCGCACTGAGAGATTCCGTCGCAGAGTTGCGAGGGAGGGATGCAGTGCAAGTTTTCACACTGAAATTGACCAGGACTACAATGAAAAGCTGGACAATCTGGCGGTTCGTCTGTTAATACATCGAATAAATTAGTGCTTAAATTGATAGAAAATTAACTGAAAAGACTGACCGGAGCCGTCGCCACAATCGTCCTGAGTGTCTGTTTTGAGAGACAATTATTAAATGGTTTTGAAAATAACGAATTTCTATGAAAAGAGTTGAAAACTAACCGCATTTCCACCAAAAAGGTATACAATTGAAGGTTGAATTACAAACGAATTCAGAGGTCGAGCAGTTATTAAGACAACTCCTATTGTCTGACTCGAGCACAAAGTTCTCCGGACAGACGCAAACACTTCCGCCTTTGGGCCTAAGAAGACATAAAGTGCTACACGTATTGTTCTCACAGGGATTTCCACTCGGAAGAGGCAGTTGCCTATAGGGATGATAAATGTGAACATCCATTGGCCGGTGCGCTGTATTAGTCAGAGTCGTAACATTATTGCAGTGATATTTGTGACAGAATTGAATTCCTTTGGTTTCCCATTCACTCCAATAGAGAGTGTTCTCGAATACAGTCAACGCGAAGATGTGATGAACCAAATGTGAAGTTTTTCGGCTAACGATTATGTGACGATTCCCTCCATTTAGATCCGTTACTGCAATATAGTCTTCCCGCGCGTCCGCATAGAATAAATCCTTATTGATGTAGTCAATGGTAAGAGCGTTGGGCCAGCCCAGGCTCTCGTTTATTATGACCGACACCTCAGAGCCATCCATTCCGGCTCTTCCAATATAAGGGGTTTCTCCCCAATCAGTCCAATAGAAATAACTAGATTTTGAAAAATTTCAATCATTTTAATGTCATTAAGATATTGAGAGACTGACCCGTCGTAAGGGTTCAAGACTATAGCGCGGGGCTCTTCCAGACCCTCTTTGATTAGTACTTTACGATATCTGCCTTCGAGAGTCGAGACTTCGATTGTTTCTTTGCCTTTGTCACACCAGTAGAGATTACGCGCCACCCAATCGACGGCTATCCCATCAGGACTTTGGACAGTTGCCGAGTGAAGTATTTGTTCGGTTGCGGTCTCATTAGAGTTTGTCTGACGACAAATCCGTTTTATAGAACTGCCCAAAGCGGTCACATCTGACCAATAGATGCAGTTCTCTCTCCAATCGAAGTCCAGAGCGACGGCATTCGTCAAATTGCGAATAAGAAGTTTGTTGTGATGACCTTTCGTTGAAATCTGACGAATATAGTAACGGTTCGAGAATATCAGTGTCGGGGCTATACTGCTGTTGGCTTTACAGGAGGCGCCGCCATCCATTGAATAATAGCCTTTATCACAGGCACAGGCAAATGAACCATAGGTATTGCGGCAGTGCTGACTACACGGTCTCCGAGTCTTGCATTCATCGATGTCTTTGCAAATGAGTCCGCCGTCTAAGGGCTCGAATCCGTCAAAACAACTGCACTTATACCCAATGGGCATATCCTCACACCTCTGCGCGCACTGAATCTTAGACTCACATTCATTGACATTACATTTGTATTCGTCTGAATAGTCGCCACAATCGTCACTACCATTGCATAAGAGGTCGGCTTCTATACAAAGACCGTTTTCGCACTCAAACTTGCCGTTTGTGCACTTGGATGTCGTCGTATTGTGCAGACAAAGAGTGTCCGATTCGTCCTCTCCGTCGTGACAGTCATTGATGCCATTGCAGAGCCATTTTTTGGGAATACATTTTTTGTTTTGACACTCAAACTGATCGGTCGTACATTTGTTGTAAACACAGTTTTCCGGTTCATCTGATTTGTCGCCGCAATCGTCGTCTCCGTCGCAATAAAAGCTGTGCAAAACGCACTGATAGTTGAGGCACTGGAACTCATTCTGTTTACAAACGGTGACATTACACCCGTGTTCTGGTTGTTCATCACTGGCCTGAGTGTCTCCACAATCGTTTTCACCTGAAGTTTAAATCGATTAAAAACTGAAGAATACATTGGACTCACTGACCATCGCATAACCAAATGGCAGGAATACATTGACCCGTATTATTACAGCGGAACCAGTCTTCGGGACAGGTTCTGGTCATACAGTCTTCAGTCTCATCGCTGCCATCACTGCAATCCTGATGTCCATCACATCTTTTGGAATGGATTTGGTTTAACTTCAAAATCAATTTTGAATCTTATTTATAATAAATACCTCCAAATAGTGGGAATGCAGTCGGAATTATTGCATTTAAACTGATCCGGTTGACAGTCATAATCACAGTTCTCTTCATCAGAACTGATAGTTCCGTTTCGATCGTCGCAATCGTTGTCGCGATCACTGAAATCAAATTATATTTAACTTATTTCCAAATGATTATCAAAATACATACCAAACCCACGCCATGGGAATGCATTGCGATGTCAGACATTTGAATGAATTCGAGGGACAGGAGGTATCAACTGATTTGATTTTACAGTTTTCTTCGTCCGAATTATCCCAACAGTCGTTCTATAGATTATAATTTCAATTCAATTACAAACGAAAGTAATTTTGATTTAAATACCTGTCCGTCACATATCCAGTCCGGATGAATACAAGCTGTAGTCGAGGGACAGTTAATGAACTTTTGTTCCGGATCCCAGAAGAGGGGGTGTTTCGAGCAATCGGGTCGATCGCACCCAATCTCATCGGAGACATCACTACAGTCGGGATCTATGGAAACAATTTTATTAACTAATGAAAAGCGAAATTCATTTTCAAGGAATGGTTACCCGAATCACATCTAAATTGAGAGCCAATACAGGGGCCGTCTTTACATTTGAATTTGTCCGGACTACAGGAACAGTCGATTTCATCAGTGCCATCCGTGCAGTGAATCTGTCCGTCGCAGCGCTTCTTTTCATCAATGCATCGATTGTTAGAACACCGGAAGAAACCTTTTGGACATTTTCTAGTGGAACAGTAGTTATGGTTTTCATCTGAATCGTCGGGACAGGCAGACACACGATCGCAGGTCAATTCGAAAGGTATGCAGACACCGGTTCCGCACTCGAACTCTGTTTCAGAACAGTTGCTATTCTTAATGACACAGGTCTTGCCGTTCGGCGAAAGTACTCTTCCAATAAAACAGTGACAGAAAATGGAGCCGTTGGCTGAAACGGAACAGACATCTTCGCAGCCACCATTCAGCGGTAGACAAGGGTTAAGAGTACAGTCCTCTGTGTCGTTGGCCACGGCTATGATACCCATCGGTCGGGGAATATTTTTGCGAAGTTTGACGACTTGAGATCCGGTGAATTTGTCGCACCGGAGGACTGCGTGTTCGACCCAATCGGTCCAAAACAAGTAGTCCTCCAAAACTGCTAAATCGAACGGATGTTTCGGTATTTCGGTTAACAATAATTGTCTTTCAGTTCCGTCTAAATTGCATTTTTCGATTTTGTCGAGTCTTGCGTCAGACCAGTAGAGCTTCTGGAGTTTGTGGTCAATTGTGATGGCGTTCGGCATTCGGATGTCTGTAGTGATAATTGCGTGCAAATCATATCCACTCAAATACGCCCTTTGAATACTGGGGCTCCGGTTATTCCAATTGGTCCAATAGACTCGCGACGCACAGCTGTCGATAGCTATTCCTCGGGGCTTATCGTCGGCGCCAAGTTTTATGATTTTTTCAATTTTGGAGCCTTCAGTTCGTAAATTGATTCTTGAAATGGAAGCGTCGCTATTACTCGTCCAATAGAGTTCTCCGTACATCTGGTCGTAAACAATGCCCTCAACAGAGCCCTGTTTTTCTACCAAAAACCGATGTCCGGTGCCATTGAAAAAACTACTGCTTATACTTCCTCTTTGGATATCGGAATAGATTACTCGTTGAGAGGAGTAATCAAATGTAAGTCCGATAACATTTCTCATATGGTCTTTGTTAGTGAGGGTCGGATACGGAGCGTTCAGATTCTGTTCATCGTTCACATGAATGCTATCTATTTCCGTGACCTTTGAAAACATAATAAACGCTTCATAAGGTTCGCAGGTCTTGTTGTCGGCTCCAATTTTGCCATGAGCACAGGCACACCGATGTCCCAGTGCTGGCCCTCTGAATAAACACAGCTCCTGACAGCCTCCGTTATCGATCGCGCATTTGTTGTTCTGAGTGGTCGGCCTCTTATGATATATCATAACATCTTTTATATGGTCTCCCATTTGGGTCTGAATTGGAGTCACTGTGAGATTGGCGTTGTCTTTGTCCGCTCGGAGGATAGATCCGCCAAAATAGTTGGTGTCGGCCCAGTATATGAAGTGCTCGAATATAGTCAGGGAAATGGGACTCATTATATGTGAACCGCTGATAATGACGTCGCGATCGGTTCCGTCCAAATTCATTCTCTCGATGGTGTCTTTGTGCGAATCAGTCCAATAGATTTTGTCTTCGAGTACATCAACGGCTAAATCATTAATAATGTTCATAGAAGTGTTGCAAATTGTAATTCTTTGAGTGCCGTCGAGAAGTGTTCTCTCGATTCTCGGGTTTATTCCAATGTCACTCCAAAACAAGAACCCCTGTAATGGATGGACTGCCAAAGCGTTAGGTTTATCCATATTTCCTGAAATTATGACATAACGAGAGCTGCCGTTAAGTCGAGAAACTTCGATGACATCAAAGTCAGGGTCAACCCAATAGATGTTATTTGACATCCAATCGACAGCAAAGCCTTCGATTTTTTCAATGCCCGTCACTATTATCTGATGATTAGTTGTGTCTCTTTTGATGCGAGTAATAGACCCGTCATCGCTGTCGACCCAATAAATAAATCCGTCTTCATATATGAAATCAATGGTTGAGGCCATCAGAACCCGAGATATAAGAGGAAGCAATGGCTCTGAAGTGTCGTTAGGTTTGACACTAACAGCTTTTATACCCCAATTCCAAGAATACATAAGAAAGACGTCGGCTCCCAAACAATTGGTTTGATTGTTTGGATCGGCTCTGAAGCCAATGGCACACTTGCATACTCTTTGATTGGGGGACACCATAAGACACAAATGAGAACAGTTGCCATTATTCTCACACAAATTAGAGCCCGTTTGAAGAGCGCTGTCATAAACTTTGATAGTTATTACGTCTTCTGTTTGATTGCGAAAAACAAATTGATTTTTTCCGTTTGTTTTGTCGATCGAATGAATACAGTTATCGATTTGTGAGGAAAACAGGAGAGAGTTGTGGTAAATGGAAAGCGCCAGCGGTTCCAACGGTGTCTTTGTATGTTTTCCCGCGTCTAACAACATATGTATAGTATCTGATCCCAACTCTATGTATTGAATGCTCGCACTTCCGACGTTAATCCAATATAAACGGTTAGGAATCGACTGAAAGTCAAGGGCTAGACTTGAGGGCTGATCCAAATACTTGTTGTCTGTCTTATTAACTAATGTCTTAATAGAAGTGCCGTCCATTGCCGCCTGTTTTATCACTGGATCTTTATTCTGATTTATATCTTCGAGGTCTTCAAATCCGTGGTCAGACCATATGATTAGTCCATCATATGGGTGGACAGCAAGAGATTGAGGGTTAAAGAGATCTTCTGTTATAATCTCAGAGATGAACTCTCCGTTCAGATTACAGACGAATATCTTTCCTCTGTTTGACTCCATTGATGTGACAAAAAGATTGTTTGCAATCCAATCGACGGCAAATCCGTGAGGACTTGTGATTACCGTATCGATTATGGTCTCCACTGGACTGCCTGTGAGAAGAGCTCTTTTCACTTCATTGAGCTGAGAGTCAGCCCAATAGATCTGCTTTTGTTTTGAGATGAAGTCTATTTGAGAGGCGGCGATCACTTTCGGCAAATTTATGGGAGGAATCGTATGATAGTAGGGCTGATCCAAATCAACGCCTCTAATCTCATTTGGTTTAGAAATAAGTAATACTTTCTCATTGGGAACACACGTCTTGTTATCTGAACTCAATTTCATAATATGAGGACATTTACACCGATAGGTATTGTTTCTGCCGATTAAACATAAGTGAGAGCACTGGCCGTTGTTTACAGCACACTCTGAACTCATATTGTCTGTCGGATGACGGGAGGGATGGAATATTTTAATGTCGAAGGGCTGAGTGATAGCCCTCTGAACGACTTTGATATCAGTTCCGTTCCATTTGTTGGCGCGGATAACAGAATTAGTTCTCCAATCCGTCCAATAGACGTGATTTTCGTATAGAGATATAGCGAACGGATGGGTCAGGAGTTCGTGTCCGCGCAGTACTTCATGAAATCCGGTGCCATCGTATTTAACAGTGTTGATGGAGTCGGAGCGGGCGTCGATCCAATATATTCTTTGAGCGACATAGTCGAGGACGAGTCCATTGGGCCAGGCGCCCTCACTCGACTCCACCTTATAAACGACACGTCTATCCTCTCCACTCATTGACGCCGACTCTATTCTGGGCGATTCCGAATCCCAATCAGTCCAGAATAGGATACCGTATCTGCAGTCAAGAGCTATAGCTCGAGGGCTGACCATTTGGCCGGCGATAAGAGTTCTTCTGAAACTGCCGTTAAGTTTTGCCACTTCTATCTGATCCAAATTGCTTTCAACCCAATAAATGTTTTGTCCGATCCAATCAACGGCCAGTCCCTCAGCCGTAGCCAAACCAATTTGGACGATAACTTCTATGTTGGTGAGGGAGCCGTGTATTAGGAAACCCCTATAAATCTTGTCGTCCATAACATCGGTCCAGAAAATCATATTTTCTTTGTCTGAGTGATAGAAGTCGAGTGCAATCGTATTCTTAAGACCCGAGAGAAGAGGTTTGACAGACATTGTGTTCAAATCAATGCTTCGAATTTCGTGTCGGTTCGAGAATATAACGTAAGGGGTCTGAGCTTCTGAGCTCTTGCAGGTAAAGCCATCACTTTGCAAGAGATAACCGGCTTCGCACTCACACTTGTGTTGCTTTTCATTGATTTGGACACACTTTTGACTACACGCACCCCATGTCTCACAAGTCATGAGTTGAGTACAAGTGATGTTGTCTTCTGACAGCGTTAGTCCGTTAGCACAAAGACATGTATAACCCGACCCGTCGGGTGTGTTATGACAGGAACCGGTGCAACGACTATGGAAACAGTTGTCTATCTCGCAAAGGCCGCCCTCATCGGTGCCGTTGGCGCAGTCGATGTTGTTATTACAAAATCGAGAAATATTCAGACAAATAGTTCGGTTCTCTTTGGCTGAGAGGCAACTCCTGTTTGGAGGCAAACAACAGTCACTTTCATCCGAATTGTCGTCACAATCGAAATGTGAATCACATTTGCGGTGAAGAGGAACACAATGACCAGAAGTGTTGCACCGAAACTCATCTGTTTTGCAGCCAATCGTCGAATTGCACTCATTTTCATCACTTCCGTCAAAACAGTCTTTCATTCCGTCGCAAACAAAGTGGAAATGAATACATTCACCAGATTTGCAGACAAACTCATTGGTATGACATCCGACGGCCGACACTTTGGTCTTATTGTAAGTGTTTTGAAAACAGTCCTCTTCGTCGGTGCCGTCACTACAGTCCCAAACGCCATTACATTTATAGATGGTGTCCAAACACTTGCGTCCGGACTCACAACTGAATTGTGTGGAAGAGTTGCAAAATGAGTGACAATTGAGTTCATCGCTATTGTCTCCGCAGTCGTCTTCGCCATCGCAGACATACTCCAGAAGAATACATCCCTTGTTTTTGCAGCGAAACTCAATCGGCTGGCATTCGGAGCCCACACACCCTAAGGAATGGGATGTTGTCATCAAATATCAGTTGTCAGAGGAAAGAGTAATTAGAAGACATACCAATGCATTCCGTGAGCTCACTGTCCTCCTCATCACAAAAACCAGTCGGTGTTTTGCTGGACAACAGCCCTATGACCAGAATTAGCCACAAGACTGGTTCCACTTTTTTAGTCATTCTGGTTGTGAGTCAATCAATGGTAAACCCGGAGTACTGTCATATCTGTTGATCTGTTGAAGAGCTCTTCTTCTCTGTATTCCTATTGTTTTGTTTGTTTACGGAATCCTTTTCCACAATTCATATACAGATGGCTCTCATCTCACACAATATAAACCAAAATAAAGTTAAATAAGCATGATCAAATGATCAAATTATCAAATCATAATTTCATATTCCAATATTCTTAAATTAATGCCAATATATTTAACAAGAATCGATTTATTCAGATAGAAAATATTTTTAATTTCAAAAAATAAGTTGATCTAGTTATTCCATTGTTCTTCAGGCATAGATGAATACAGTCACCTTGCTCACTATACAATCATCTAGCATTTTTATTTAAATTTCAACAACCTTCCCCGTTGAAATTTATTTCTTTGATTAGGGTTTAACTTGGAATAAAATTCTTATTAAGTGATAAATATTCGACACTCTTTTTATACTTTTTACCAAGCTAATTTTGTTAGTTTTAAGTTTTTAAACAACCTTGCCAGTAATAGATTATTTTTGAAACCTCTTCATTCCCCGAAGACAATTCATTCTGACTAGATTCTGGAAATTATTTGTAATCTTGTTCATTTATTTTTGAAGTATTTTTGAAAAATCTTTGGCAAGTCTAAACTTGCTACATTGTATTCCCTTGTTCATTCTTTTTTTAGTAAATGAAGCAGAAAATCATGTTATTTATAACTGTAAGGCGTGTTGTTTTTGTTTGTAGTTGTTGTGTCTGTTGTAGCATGCTAATTTTCATGATTATTCAAATATGACTTTTATTTGTGATTGAATTCTGTTTTCATTGATTCGGAAAATTAATTCAATTTTGTTATAAAATTATCGATACTTTTGATTCGTTTTCCGAATCAATGATTTTATTGAAGTGAAGACAAAATGATTTGAAAAAAGTGTTTCAAATAATTTAATTCGAATAAAGTCTTGACTTTTATCTCAATTCCCTTTTTTATACTTTTTTTGTGGAAAACTTTTTCAAAACTTTTTTTGTGATTTTCGATTATTTGTGAATCTTTTGTCTAAGGGAACAAATGAGTGACTCTGGAGTTACTATCAGTGGATAGGACTCCATCTGACAAAACATCAAAGCTTTCGGCATAACTTAATTCAAGTCTATTATCGCCGAACCATACGATTGAAAGCTAAGCAACGCTTCAACGAAACCAACGCTTTTCTTATTGAGTTCAATGACTTGATTTCACCGCAAATCTATTCATAAGATTTTTATTTCTATCTTCAAAAACAAATATCAAAATTTGAAGCAAAAAAAAGAAAAAAAAATTAGAGAACTTTGCTCTGAATTTAACCAAACTTTAAAATCACTTTCATTTAGGAATTTGAAACCATTGATACTTAACTCGATTTCTCAGTCTATTTGCATAACATATCTAACAGTAGTCTCGGTTACACTCATCGCACAGAACTTCTGTATGCAAACGAAGAATCCTATTCACCCGAATCAAGTATGAACTTGACAAACATGAACTAGACAGTTTTATTATTAATAATTCGCAACAATATTACATAAAATTATCACAACACTGACAAAGGGTTGAAAATTAGGAATAACCCAACACATCAACTGTTCATTAAATAAAATTAATCGAACCTTGTAATTCCTGTTTCATCTTGATAGTTTCACTTATGAATATTGAAGAATTCTTGTTTAAATTCAAATCATATTTAAAAATTAGTTATCTTTTTGATTGATATTTGAAAATTGATTAATAAATTGTGAAATAATTGAAAGAATGGATGAATTGAATCACTTTTATTATATAATAATTTATATTTTGTTTATTGAAAAAAATGTATAAAAAGAGAGTTATTTGAAAACAAAAAAGAGTCAAAAAACGACTTTCGTTTGGTTTTTAGTTCTTATGGTATATAATAAATGAAAAACTATTCAATAATATAAATGATATAATAATAATAATTTTGGAGATATTTTGAATAAAAGACATTATTAACAGTAATTGAGTCGTAAAATGTAT
>JAQGBD010001883.1:0-12674 GCA_034698165.1 Punctoribates punctum | reverse complement strand
TCTTTTCATGTGTTTTGTGTTTATGTTTGAAAACAACAATAATTTTCTCTGAATTTTGATTTACTTTTAATTCATTTAAAGCGCAGTTATTTCTAAAATGTCGTCAAATAAGAGACAGAAAACAAAGTATAACCTCAGAAGTGGTGTCATTAAAAGCGATTCGTTTAGTGACAGATTTGGTGACGATTTGTGTGAAGTTATTCTTGAGTTCCTCCCCTTTGAAGACAAACTGAGTCTCGAATGTGTGTCCAAACAGTTCCAGAGGACTGTATTCGTCAAACAAACCGTATTACCAAAAATACCTCAAATTGATAAACGAAATAAACTAAAAAAAGTTTGAAAAACTGCTCCAAAAGCTGCCGAATATCAAAGTCTTGGCCTCCAATCTCTTCGGTCGCTATCAAAGCGAAGCATTTGATCTGATTATAAAATATTGTCATCAAATCGAACAATTGAACGCTTATTATAGAGAAACTCAGATAATTAAAGAATTGATTAATAGGTTTGGCCCACAATTAGTGTCACTTAAACTCGGATTCAATGAAAGAATTGCATTTTCTGACATCAAATGGCAGACAATGACTAATATCGAAGAATTAGTTTTGTCTGAAATTACGCCACAATTGTCTGCCATTAAATTCAATCGACTCAAGAGATTACAAATATTAATTTTAGACGAAGACATGGATTCGTTCAAAGCATTTGTTTCACTGAACGCCAATTCTATTAAACATTTAAGACTCGATTACCTTTCGGATGATATGAAGAAAATCACACAAATCCTGAAAATAACGGCAAAAATCCCGAATTTGGTTCACTTGGGACTCTATTCCCGTATTCTTCTGAATGATCAACAATTTGTTGAAGACTTGAGACAAATGGCTCTCAAATGCATTCATTTGAAAAGTCTTGATATCAGCTTATCATTGGATCTGACAAATGGTGTATCAAATGAGGAATTGTTTTTAACTCTGAGACAATTCAAAGGACTGAAGCGTTTGAAACTTCCATTCAATTCTTCGTTTAAATCGTTCAAAGGTTTCCCAGAATTGACTCATTTGGTGATCAATTTGAGTAAACCTAAAGAAGAGTCGTTTTTGACAGGAATTGACATCAATTTGCCTAAACTTCAGTCACTAAGGATTCCCTATCCATACACCAAAGCCACCAAAAGGACGGCCGATATTCTGAGCGGACTGTCGAGACTCCAAACAATTGAATTTAGAGTAGAAAAGGAGTCGATTATACCCCACATAAGGGAACAACTGTTGAGGAACTGCAGGAAAATTAACGGTATTTCAATCGATTTGAGGCGAATGATGGCTACTCGTAGGTGTTGTCGACGGTGAAGGGCTTTCAAAACTCCTTTATTTAAGTTAAAAGTCTAATAAACGAATCTTTTGATACAAATAAGAGTTTTAAAACATTTGAATAACAATTTATTCGATTCCAAGAAAGAGTTAAACAAAAAGTGATTTAATTTCACATAAAATACAATTCATTTTCATTAATAAAAATATGTTTTCTATTGCTTTGAATGTAATTAATATTTGAATAAAAGTTTTCTGTATTTCTGAATATAATAAATAATTTAATTTTAAAACAACACTTTATTAATCAATAGTTGGCCACTGAAGACCTGTTCCGATGTCACTAAAAAGTACTTTAGTTTTGTTGGAAAAAGTGATTTATTTATTTAATATTTTTTCACAAAAGTAGTCATTAGTTATAAAAAGTTTTTCATTGAATTCTGATTCACAACAAAATCTAATAAAACTTAATTCAATGAATTTTAGTTTGAAATTAAAGTGATTTTGATTTAAACAAAATAATACAAAACTCTGACGTCATTAGTATTTCTGCAAAACTTTGGGTCACTTTTAAGAGGATTTAAAAACACTGTATTTGAGTCTCATTTGCGGTACAGTTAAGTGGTTTATAACTCACTCAGAATTTACTCTCTTTTCATGTGTTTTAATATTATAAAAAGGTTTTAAAAGTCAGTCAACAGAAGAGTCACTGAAGATGTGTTTCTCTCACTTCACACGTGTTGTAGGTTTTGGTTTGAAATCAACAATAATTTTCATTGAATTTCAATTTTGTTTTAATTGTTTTTAATCTAAATTATGTCTGAAATGTCTTTAAATAATATACAGAAAACTGAAGACAACTCCAGAAGTGATTCGTTTAGTGACAGAGTTTGTGACGATTTGTGTGAAGTTATTCTTCAGTTCCTCCCCTTTAAGGCCAAACTCGGACTCGAAAGTGTGTCCAAACAGTTCCAGAGGACTGTATTTATCAAACAAACAAAATTAGTAAACATTCCTCAAATTAATAGTGAAACTGATCTGAAAAAGTTTGAAAAACTGCTCCAAAAGCTGCCGAATATTAAAGTCTTGTCCACTAAACGCATCGGTCGCTATCAAAGCCAAGCATATGATCTGATTATCAAATATTGTCATCAAATCAAACATTTGGACTCTTATTATGGAGTGAATCAATTGAACAAAGATTTGATTAATAGATTTGGCCCACAATTAGTGTCACTTATTGTTGGAAGTAATGAAAGAAATACATTTTCTGACATCAAATGGCAGACAATGACTAATATCGAGGAATTATTTTTACTCGAAATTACGCCACAATTGTCTGCCATTAGATTCAATCGACTCAAGAGATTACAAATATTACTTCCAGAAGAAGACATGGATTTGTTTACAGCATTTGTTTCACTGAACGCCAATTCAATTAAAAATTTCAGATTCTATTACTTTTCGGCTGATATGAAGAAAATCAAACAAATCCTGAAAATAACGACAAAAATCCCGAATTTGGTTCACTTCACACTTCGCTCTTATTTTCCTCTGATTAACAAAGAATTGGCTGAAGAGTTGAGACAATTGGCTCTCAAATGCTTTCATTTGAAAAGTCTTGATATCAGCTATACTTTGAATCTGACAAATGACGGATCAGAAGAGGAATTATTCTCATCTCTGAGACAATTCAAAGGACTGAAGCGATTGAAACTTCCATTTAGTTATTGTTTCGAATCATTCAAAGATTTTCCTGAATTGACTCATTTGGAGATCAATTTGAGTGAAGTTAAAGAAGAGTCGTTTCTGACAGGAATTGACATTAATTTACCTAAACTTCAGTCTCTCATAATTTATCGCTTTTCCACCTTTTCCATCAAAGCCACCGAATGGACGGCCGATATTCTGAGCCGACTGTCGAGACTCCAAACAATTGTATTCAAAGTAGAGAATGAGTCGATTATACCCCACATAAGGGAACAACTGCTGAAGAACTGCAAGAAAATCAACGAAATTTCAATCCAAAAGAGATGTCGGTTCTGACACAACTATAATGTCTGAGAGACGGGTCTTTTTGTGCAAATAATAGGTTTAAAACATTTTAATAACAATTTACAATTGATTCCGAAGAGAGAATTAAACGAAAAGTATTTCAACTTTACTTAAAATTCAATTCATTTTCATTAATAAAAACTATTTTCAATCCCTTTGAATGTAATTAATAATTGAAATGAAAAACATTTGTATTGAACACAAGTTTTCTGTATTTTTGAATTTAATAAATAAATTAAATATTAAATCTATTTATTGTCACAAATAATGAAAATTTAATTCTTTATAATTATGTAATAAAATAAATACAAAACTCTGACGTCATTAGTATTTCTGCAAAACTTTTGGTCGCTTTTAAAGGAATTTAAAAACACTGTATTTGTATCACATTTGGTGTACAGTTAATCGGTTTATCACTCACTCAGTATTTCCTCTCTTTTCATGTTTTATAAACAGATTTTAAAAGTCAGTCAACAGAAGAGTCACTTCAATGAAGAGGTGTTTCCCTCACTTCACACATGTTTTGGGTTTGGGTTTGAAAACAACAATAATTGTCTCTTAATTTTGATTTTGTTTTAATTCTCATCTGAATTGTGTTCAAAATGTTCTCAAATTTGATTCAAAGGATCAGATCTGAAGACAACTACAGAAGAAAGTCATTTAGTCATAGAATTTGTGACGATTTGTGTGAAGTTATTCTTCAATTTCTGCCACTAAAAGACAAATTCAGAGTCGAAGGTGTGTCCCAACAGTTCCAGAGGACTGTATTCATCAAACAATTTGCATTAGAGGACAGGTTTACGATTGAAACTCCCGAAGACTTATCAGAGTTTGAAAAACTCATCCAAAAGGTGCCGAATATCAAAGTGTTGGCCACAGAACTGACCGGTTCTCTGAACAACAGAGCATTTCATCTGATTTTCCAATATTGTCATCGAATCAAACACTTTGACACCAATTGTCTCATCTCTGCCTTGAGTGGTAATTCCCTTCGACTTCAGGAACTATTTCTTGGGATCAATCAGAAGACAGTGACTAATATCGAGGAAATAGTTTTGACTCATTTAACGCCGCAATTGTCTGCCTTTGAATTTAAACGACTCAAGAGGTTTGCAATCAGAGGAAGTTTTATAGATGAAGACATGGATCAGTTGGAACCGTTTCTCGTCTTAAACGCCAATACAATCAGACATTTAGAGATCGATTATGACATTCACTCCATTTCGTCCAAAATAAGGCATAAAAAGGATATCAAACGTATTCTGAATATAACGACAAAAATCTCGAATTTGGTTCACTTCAGACTTCAAGCCTTTTATGGATTGAATGACAAATCATTTGCCGAAGAGTTGAGACAAATGGCTCTCAAATGCGTTCATTTGAAAAGTCTTGATATGAAATACGTATTGGACTCGACATTAATGGGAATAAATGAGGAATTGTTGTCACCTCTGAAGCAATTCAAAGGACTGAAGCGATTGAAACTCTATTTCCGATATTATCCCAAATATTTCAAATGGTTTTCATTCAAAGAGTTTGAAGGTTTGCAGGAATTGACTCATCTGGAGATCAGTTTCTTTCGGACTTCGTTTCCGCTCTCGATATTCAATGAGTATATTCTGATGGGAATTGACATCAATTTACCGAAACTCCAGTCATTGAAGATCTGTTGCGATAACATTATTGCTACCAAATGGACGCCACATATCCTGAGCCGATTGAGAAGCCTTCGAACTGTTGAATTGAGCATGGACAATCAGCTGATTATACCCGACTTGAAGAGAGAACTGTTGGAAAACTGCAGAAAACTAAACAATTTGCAAATTAGGGGCAAATTTGATACCACGGGTAGTAATCGTCGGTCTGTTAACCGCTTTAATTGGTTTGAATTTTATTTGATTTCAATTCTTTTTATAATAAATTTCTTTATAATTACTTTAATTAATAACTTTTACAATGAATTGTGATTTACAACAAAATTGAGTAAAACTCGAAGTAATCCGAAGAAAGAGATAAACAAAAAGTACTTTAAATTCCGTTAAAAAATGAAAATAATTTAATCAAATAAATTGTAAACAATTTTCTCAATATTTATGAAATTTTTCTATTTATTGAATAAATGAGTAATTAATTAATTAATTATTGAAATCAAAATTAAATTATAATTTCAACAAAACTTTGGGTCAATTTTCAAAAGTATTTCAAAAGTCCCACTAATTTATGGCTCAGTCAACAGGTTTTCAGTCATTCCCTGACTTCTCACGTGTTTTGTGTTTATGTTTGAAAACAACAATAATTTTATCTGAATTTTGATTTACTTTTAATTCATTTTAATCTCAATTATGTCTGAAATATCTTCAAATAAGAGACAGAAAACTGAAGACAACTTCAGAGTGGATTCGTTTAGTGACAGAGTTTGTGATGATTTGTGTGAAGTTATTCTTCAGTTCCTCCCCTTTGATGATAAACTCAAACTCAGAGGTGTGTACAAACAGTTCCAGAGGACTATATTCTTGGGCCAAATTGTATTGAGTGGTACTTATCTATTGGAAAGTGAGGATCAGTTGATGTCATTTGAAATACTGCTTCCAATGATGCCAAATATCAAAGAACTCAATACAACAGAACTAAAGGGTTGTTATAAATACCGAGCAATGGATTTGATTCTCAAATATTGTCCAAAACTCACTCATTTGGAGTCATTTTTTCCAAACTCCACTTTCGAGATAAGGAATCACTTTATGGATAAACTCAGCCCTCAATTAGTGTCACTTAATCTCAAAAATTATATTAGAATTGAATTGAAAGACATTATATGGCAGACAATGACTAATATCGAGGAATTGGTTTTAATTAGATTTCCGCCACAATTGTCTGCCATTAGATTCAATCGCTTCAAGAGATTAGAAATGGAAAGAATTTCAGACAAAGACCCGAATCGTTTGAAAGCGTTCATCCATTTGAACGGCAATACTATCACACACTTAGACATCAATTGTTATGAAGACCTGGGTTCTGATGAATTCAACAAAAAGGAAAAGAATATAGTCAAACTTGTTCTGAGTATTGCGTCAAATATCCCGAATTTGGTTCACTTAAGACTTTTCACGGCTTTCCGTATGAATCAGAAGCCATTTGAGACAGAATTGAGTCAATTGGCTCTCAATTGCGTTCATCTGAAAAGTCTTGATATCGACTATACTTTGGATCTGATTGAAGACGAATTGACTGTGGATTTGATGTCACCTCTGAGACAATTCATAAGACTGAAGCGATTAAACCTTTTTTTTGGTGACGAAGAAAATAATCTCAAATACTTTTCATTCATACTATTCGAAGGCTTCCAAGACCTGACTCATCTTGAAATGAAATTATATCAACACATCTCAGAGACTGCTCTGACAGCCATTGAAATCAATTTACCCAAACTTCAGTCTCTGAAAATCTCGGGTTTGACTTTTAATTCAAGCAAATGGACGGCAGATATTTTGAGCCGACTCTCAAGACTACAAACCATTGAAATGAAAGTTAAGAATAAGTCGATTATACCATTCATTAGCGAACAACTGTTGAGGAACTGCCGAAAAATAAAGAATATTTCAATCATTTAATTAAATATCAATTTTTGTAATTTTATAAATCATTAAGTAATCAATAAATTCGTTATTGAATTCAAATTATATTAATTTAGAGTTAAAACAATTGAAAAACATTTTCAGAAAAGTAATTATGAAATTAAAAATACAAAACATTTTTTCGTTTTATTTGAATTTTGATTTTTCAATACAACAATAATTTTCAAATAATTTTAAATTTGTCTCAAAGTTTAAACTGAATTGAATCTGAAATGTCGTCAAATCAGAGCCAAGAAACTGAAGACAACTTCAGAAGGGATTCATTCAGTTATAGGTTTTGTGACGATTTGTGTGAAGACATTCTTCAGTTTCTGTCATTTGATGACAAACTCAGACTCGAATGTGTGTCTCAACAGTTCCAGAGGACTGTATTCAAAGAAGCTTTGATATGGGAGGCGCCTTTCTTCTATATCAAGAGTGAGAATCAGATGAAAAGATATGAAAAACTCCTTCAGAAGATGCATAATATCAATGTTTTCGACGCAATTCTCTCCTGTCGTTATGACAACAGAGCTATCGATTTGATTCTCAAACACTGTCACAAAATCAAACATTTGGTCATATGTTTAGACTTTGATACCAAAAAATTGCTCGAAAAGTTTGGATCACAATTGGTGTCTCTTAGCATATACGGGGAACTTATTGACATCAAATGGGAAAAATTGCTTAATGTCAAGGAAATTCTTTTATGCGAATTTCCACCCGATTTAGGTGTCATTGAATTCAAACGACTCAAGAATTGCGAATTCAATGGAAATGTTTCAAATATAAACTTGGATCAGTTGGAAACGTTCTTCAAATTGAACACAAATACCATTAAACATATTCAACTGGGATGTGATGTTGAGGCAGATGAGAATGCAATCAATCGTATTCTGAATATAAACTCAAAAATCAAGAATTTGGTTCACTTCGGTTTCGATTCTGACAATCCTTTGAATAACAAAAAATTCGCTAAAAATCTGAAACAAATGGCACTCAAATGCTTTCATTTGAAAAGTCTTGATATCAGATATGGTCTGAAAAATGTTGAATCAGAAGAGAAATTGTTTTCACCTCTGAGACAATTCAAAACATTGAAACGATTGGAACTCTATATCAAAAATTATGAAGAATTGGGAGAAAATGTGGAATACTTTTCATTCAAATCATTTAAAGGTTTCCAAAAATTGACTCATTTGTGGATTATTTTCTACGGGAATATTGAAAACGTTGTTCTGAAAGAAATTGACATCAATTTACCCAAACTTCAGTCTTTGACGCTTATCGTTGAGGTTAATGCGAGTGAAGGAACGGCCGATATTCTGAGCCGTTTGTCAAGACTTCAAACTATTGAGTTCGGAGTAAAAAATGTGTCGATTATACCTCTCATAAGAACACAACTGTTGAGGAACTGCACAAAAATAAAATATATTAATATATTTTAGAATTTTTCAGAATAAAAAGAATCTAGATAAGTTTCAAACAATTTTGAAAAAATTCTTTTGAGTTAAATATGAATTCCTTGGTTAGTATTGTTATCCAAGAATTTATTGATTAATTTAAATTTAAAACTAGAAAACTATTAAAGTTTTTATTTGTTTTATGTTTAAATACAACAATAATTTTCACTGAAATTTAATTCTTTGAAAATTTTAAACTGAAATATGTCTGAAATGTCGCCAAAAAAACTGAAGACAACTTCAAAAGTGATTCATTCAGTGATAGGTTTTGTGACGATTTGTGTGAAGAAATTCTTCAGTTTCTGACATTTGTGGACAAACTCCGACTCGAATGTGTGTCCAAACAGTTTCAGAGGACTGTATTCGTCAAACAAACGGAATTAGAATACATTCCATCCCTTCATAGTCTCGAGAGTGAGAATCAGATGAAAAGATATGAAAAATTGCTTCAGAAGATCCCGAATATCAAAGTTTTCGACTCATATCTCTCCTGTGGTTATGACAACAGAGCTATCGATTTGATTCTCAAACACTGTCACAAAATCAAACATTTAATCATAGGTTTAGCCATTGATACCAAAAAATTGCTCGACAAGTTTGAACCACAATTAGTGTCTATTACACTATTCAGGGAACTAATTGACATCAAATGGCAAACATTGGTTAATATCGAGGAAATTGTTTTATACGAATTCACACCGGATTTATGTGTCATTGAATTCAAACGACTCAAGAAATTGGAATTAGAAAAGGTTTCAAATATAAACTTGGATCAATTGGAAGCCTTCTTCAAATTGAACTCAAATACCATCAGACATATTGAACTTGGATGTGGTTATGAGGAAGATGTGAATGCAATCAATCGTATTCTGAATATAACTTCAAATATCAAAAATTAGATTCACTTCGCCTTCTTTTCTAATCATCCTTTGAATGACAACATATTCGCCAAAAATCTGAAACAAATGGCACTCAAATGCTTTCATTTGAAAAGTCTTGATATCACATATGGTCTGAAAAATGGTGAATCAGAAGAGGAATTATTGTCACCTCTGAGACAATTCAAAGCATTGAAACGATTGGAACTCTATATCAAAAATTATGAAGAATTGGGAGAAAATGTGGAATACTTTTCATTCAAATCATTTAAAGGTTTCCAACATTTCACTCATTTGGGTATTAGTTTCTACGAGAATATTGAAAACTTTGTTCTGACAGACATTGACATCAATTTACCAAAACTTGAGTCCTTGAAAGTTAGGTTTCGTTTGAATGCGAGTGAAGGAACGGCCGATATTCTGAGCCGTTTGTCTAGACTTCAAACTATTGTTTTGTGGGTAAGCAATGCCTCGATCATACCCCACATAAAGAACAAACTTCTGAGGAACTGCTCAAAAATCAAGAATATTTCAATATATTGATGTTTTGGTCATCTCCAGGATAGTTTTAATCAATAATTGAATGTTTACCGCAAAATATTTCTAAAATCTAAACAAAATGTCATTTGATTTGAAAGTTTTGAAAATTGAAAACAAATTCTGTAATTTTCAGTAATTTAAGTAATGGAAAAGTTTTATAATACCGTACTTTAAGATAAGATTAAGGTTGTGTCAATTGTGCAGGTTTATTTAATACTCGTTATCAGGTATTAGATTATGTTTTAAAACAAATCACTCAACTTATGACAAACAAAAGGGTTTAACCTAAATATGAATTTCAAACAGGTTTCTAAAAAAAACACCAATAGAATTAAAGGAGAACCCTGGTCAACTGAACTCTAAATGAATATATCAGTGCAAATAAGTATAAAAACCAGATATCCTTTCAATTTATTATTTGATTGATTTGTATTCAGTTGTTATTTATTAGAAAATCGTTCAAAACTTTTATTTCAATTAAACTGTTTTTATGTTTGAAAACAATAATAATTTTTTCTGAATTTTAATTTACTTTTAATTTATTTTAATCTCAATTATATCTTAAATGTCGTCAAATGAGAGCCAAGAAACTGAAGACAACTTCAGAAGAGATTCATTCAGTGATAGGTTTTGTGACGATTTGTGTGAAGTTATTCTTCAGTTTCTTCCACTAAAAGACAAACTGAGACTCGAATGTGTGTCTAAACAGTTCCAGAAGACTGTTCTCGTCAGACAAACCACATTTGATGGCAAAACTTTCAACATTAATGATATTCAAGAGATTAATCGTTTTGTAAGACTTCTTCAAAAGCTGCCGAATATCAGAGAAATTGATGAAAATCTGTTCCGAAGTAATAAATTGTTTGGATTTGATTTGATTACCAAATATTGTCATAAAATCACTGATTTGAACACAACTGACGTCGATATGGAATCTACTTATGTTTTAATCGATAAGTTTGGGCCACAATTGAAACTTGTTTTGAATGAATATCCGAGCAATTTGTCGGCCAATTTGTCGGCCACTCATTGGCATCGAATCACAAGTCTTGAATCGACAAACGATTTGCAAAACCAAGACTTAAAACGTTTGAAAGTATTGTTTGAATTGAATGCAAATACTTTGAAATATTTGAAACTCAAGAGTAAACAACAGTTTATTGATATCTTTGGTCTCTTGAATATGTGCTCAAAGTTAACAAATTTGGTTCATTTGGGACTCCATTTGGTCGGATATAATATGAATCGGGAGTTATTTGACGCAATTGTTCTCAATTGTGTTCATCTGAAGAGTATTGATATAAAGTATTCGTTAGTCGGAAATATCGGACAATCAATGGAAGAATTGTTGTCACCTCTCAAACAATTCAAGGGTTTGAAGCGATTGAAGATCACATTCGAGATTTCAAACGGCGGGCCACAAATCTGTTCATTATTTTGCTTGAAATTTATCAAAAATCTAAACCAATTGACTCATTTAGAGATCGGATTCTTCATCGAATACTTAGACTTTGTTGAGTCAATTCAGCGCAAAAACTATTTGTCTTTCAATGAGTCTATACTGAGAGACATTGTCTGCGATTTACCTGAACTCCAGTCCCTGAAAATTATCGGCCCTGCAATCAGTTTAAGGGGAGGCGCCGCTGATATTCTGAGCCCACTGTCAAGACTCCAAACAATTGTATTTAAAGGAACTTATATTTGGAGTATTGACGAGAACCTGAAGTCCAAACTTTTGGAGAATTGCAGAAAAATTAAATATATTTCAATCAATTGATTAATAAAATCGAGAATCAACAATAATTTATTAACAAGAACAAACTTTACCAAATGTTTTGTCTTTCTATTATACGGTCCTTTTGCTGGTTAACTGATGAATAGAGACACAGACAAAGTTATAATATTGTTGTGTGACAAGTCCAACAAGGTGATTCAAAAACATGAATTTTCACCAAGATGAAATATATAAAAGTAATCTTCGTGATGTAGCCGTCGATAGAATTAGTTTTTGTATTCGATTTTATCAAATAATTAAATTTTTATATTCTTGGTCTATTTGCAGTGAATAAAATGGTATGACTTGTTTGGCAAATAAACGGCAAATAAATTATAATTAAGAATATGTTCTCAAATAGAGATTTGGCGAACCAATCTTGGTCAATTATAATAAGAAAAAGGTTATAGACTATCGAGTATGTTGAAATGACCACATCAAAAAACCACAGCCCTGGCATAAGACCAAGGTTAATGTTAACAGAGTTTTTAGTTTCTGTTAAAAAATCTTGGTCATTTTGCTGTTGGATGGCTCTACTCCTAACGAAAAACAGTCGGTCAGGTGGGCTGTTGTTCTGGTTTACCCGATCTTCAATTAAACCAATCTTGTAACAAACGAGCGAATACTGCGACTGACCCGTTACAGTCCATCCAAAGCAGGAATGTGTCCAGATCAAATTATCACGAATATTATTTAAGTTCACCGATTCGTTGAGATAATCAATTAATGTTAAAACAGTGAACTCAATTCCAATTTCAATCAAGCTGATGAAGAATAGCAGGGTACTTCTGATTCTGCACTTCCGTCTCTCATTAGGCAATAGTTTTCTATCAATTCTGTCATTGAGTTCATTGAAAGCCGTGAATTTGAATTGAAAATTAAGAAAACTTATCAAGCTTGAACAACACTTAAGTATGTAAGCCATCAATAACAAGTCAATTTCCCAGTCATCACTCAGTTGACTCACGAAAGTGTAAATTAAATATAAATATGAAATATTAACAATGATTTTGATTAATAAAAAACAATATTTTCTTGTT